>JAWPHD010016709.1:0-48424 GCA_037043455.1 Cyrtodaria siliqua
AAGATGAAGATGTATGTGAAGTTTTATAAACATAGGTCTAATAATTTTCAGGTTATGGCCAAGATTAGTTTGCAGGTTAAAGTGTGACTGATGACAGCAGACGACGACAGATGACCGACAAAGTAATCCCTAAGTGTCTGCCATGCTATGACGGTGACACAAAAAGTCTGTTAACAGTCCAGACTGTGGTTATTACCGTTATATCAGTACTTAATATACTTTACTGTACTTGAGGATTTGGCTCATGCGAGTCCCCAGGGCTGGGTTAATAGGGACCCCGTGTCTTGGATGGTACAAATTTAGTTTAATGTACCATAATTCAGCTTTGCGTATTGCATTTTACCAAAATTTCTCCAGCACCTAATTCCATTTTAATCATTCTGCCAGCAACTTGTTTCTATGGAAACAAAAAATGTTGATATTCAAATGTTCTATACTTTATATAATAGGCACCGCAAAACCACTAGCTTGTTATATGCACACATTTCATGAACATACGTGTACCCTGAACTGTTTTTGAGTTTTTGCTCTGGAATCGAAAAGAGACCAACTGGCTAACAGTAGGACTGACCTTTTTTTATAACCCCTAAAACATTGTTTAGTGGGGTATAGTAAAATATAATTACTTTGCAAGTCCCATGTCCCCTAGTTTGGTGTCCCAGTCCTCGGTCAGGAACACATTGGGAGTCTTGATATCACGATGTATAATCTTCTTCCCATGTAAATACTGAAATAAGAATATATAAAAATGTGGTTTGGGCATTCATAGAATGTCCTATTTCCTATTGCACAAAAAATATATTACCAGGTTATCATTCTGTGCCAAGAAATTACCTTGCACTTAATACAGGATAAAACATGTATTTAAAAGTTTGTGTTTGGACTTTTTGCATTGGTTAATGATATCTACAATTCAGAGCTGTAGATAAGCTGAGTTTTTGAGTTTCTTACTCATACTTTTTTTTTACAAGAACCCTCAGTTTTTCAAAAATGTGAGTATCATTACTCATCAACTTACTATAAAAACTCTTAACTTTTAAAACTCATGAGTATTATATTTGAATGTTTTGTCCTGTGGAACACAGTTTATTCCATATTTACATGATGAAAATTGTTCCAATCATGTATCTAATATTAAGGTCACACGAATCATGTATCTAATATTAAGGTCACACGAATCATGTATCTAATATTAAGGTCACATGGTGATTCTTTTGTTTTTACTTAACTTCCATTTAAGAATAGTTGTTTCTTTTAAAATGTATTAATTCACAACATCCGTTTTGAAAGCATGAACTATTTAAAGTAAGTGTTTGCTATGAACAAGTTCCCTTAAAGGTGAAACAGGACGTGTATTTTGAGTATATATTCGGAAATATATATATATAATATACAATCTGTTCAAATCTTACACTTATTGGTTGTCCCGTTTTCTCACAGTAGCCAATTTTATATCATAGCGCATACGCTTCGAGTTTCGCCCTTTTTGAAAACAGGTAAGTGTCACGTGATCATGTGACGTCATTGGTACCAAACGATTAGTGGTGTCGCATTGAGTTGTATAGTATTGTCTATGTGGGGTTACGTTTTAAGGTACTTGTTAAAAATGCCGTATGCCGTCGCTGGGTGAAAAAGTTTGCATAAAGAAGAACAAGATAATAACCTAAGTTTCTTTCGTTTCCCTAATCGAGGTAATGATATATTAAGATTTGAAGTGTGGGTTACCGAAGAAAATCGCACGACTCGTCGAGAAAGTGGGAACCTACGAAAGACGTGCGAGTTTGCAGCAAACATTTTGAGTTGACTTCGTGGGAAGTCCATCCTTTGGTTTCATTATCTTTCAATTTGGAGAACAAAAGGCCATTCAGATTAAAGTCAACAGCGGTACCAACGATATTTGACTATAAAAATGGGAAGTTCATAACCCCGCCATCTCCAAGCAAGTTGTATTCGCATATTCGACCGGCGTTGAGGAGGGAATTCATACATTAAGTAAGATTGAAATTTATGTTCAATTATCTCATCACCTCATCGGGTATACGTATGATAAATTGAAGAAAGGTATATAGTCTTAGATCTTTATATACACCGTGAATATTTAGCTGTTGAATAAGAAGCATGCGTCTTTACGTGAATCAATGAAGAGTTGACGGCGCTAATATTATGTAGCCGTCTTCGTTTTAAAAGATTGCTAAGAACGTTCAGCATATAAATTTAAATGAATCTGGTGAAGTAAACACTGTGTCTTTTTTTCCAACTTTTAATTTTAATAATTTTAAATTATACACCCTCTTCTGCCAATAGTGAGATAGATATAATCAATATAGGTCTATGGATTTGAAAAAAAAAATACAATATGTTTCATGGATATCTATTACAAGGCAGAAAATTTATAATATTACTAGCTTTTATATTAATTCAGTAATGTTTTATGACAAAGCAACAACAATAAGTAAAACAAGTATAATATAATAATATACTTTATATTATGGTAATTTGATATGTTTGGTCTGTTTTCGATCTGTATATCAGGAGTAAGTATACATGAGTAAGTATACTTACTAACTGTCTATATCAAACTCATAATACATTTGGCTATATTATTTAAATCATAGTATTTTTCTCTCTTTGTGTGCGACAAATATATCCGTCTTGTGCAATACGCGTCTGCCCTCGGCGGTATTACACCGCTCAAGTAATTGCAATAAACAGGAAATATATCATAAAACTAGGTTTCCCTAAATGGTGCATGCTTTTGTGATAAACCGACGTATGTACCCTAGGCTGTACTTCAATAGTGCACCGCAATATTTGATCAGTCTGTGGTATATTGATATTTGGGGGCATGTGGAGATTAGAGAGCGTGTGATATTGCAAACACCGCTCCTATAGTATTTGGTGTTGATGGGGACTTATGGCAAATATATAATACTATAGAAATTATGGCGCCGAAATTATATGCTGTTTCATTCATTATTGTTTTTATTCATTTTTTTTATCGATTATGAATAATATCTAATAAATATATTTGTTCCATGTCAACTTATCGGCAAAAAAATCTGACACTCGTATTAATGTATAGGTATTAGACCAGGTCCATTCATTCGGAATATACTACATTTCGCGGTTATTGTGTATGTACCAAGATATTGCAGTGTTGTCGGTGACTTACTGTCAGATTTCGATGAAAACAATTCTTACGTTGTTTTTTGTTTGTTGTTGCTTAAGTGTATAAATACGATATTTTGTTAGATTAGTGAATAGTGTAATGAACCGCTGAACGTAACGAATGACATGACACGATAGTCTTCACAAGCTCTCCATTTGCACCTGCACCGCGTTCGACTTCATCATCAGTTTATGAATCCGATGTATTTTCGTCCTCAGACACGTATTCTGGCTCAAAATCGTAAGGTTGCACATTGTGTAACCATCTTATCACAGACATTTCCTCTGACTCAGCATCATGATCACTTAATTCTCACATTTTCACACAAGGTATGCTGTTTTGCGTTCAGTCCCAATGTAAACAAAACAAGAGGTCAATGACCTTGAAGCTCTACTGATTGATTTTGATTTCAGGAAGTATATTTGTTCCATGTCAACTTATCGGCAAAAAAATCTGACACTCGTATTAATGTATAGGTATTAGACCAGGTCCATTCATTCGGAATATACTACATTTCGCGGTTATTGTGTATGTACCAAGATATTGCAGTGTTGTCGGTGACTTACTGTCAGATTTCGATGAAAACAATTCTTACGTTGTTTTTTGTTTGTTGTTGCTTAAGTGTATAAATACGATATTTTGTTAGATTAGTGAATAGTGTAATGAACCGCTGAACGTAACGAATGACATGACACGATAGTCTTCACAAGCTCTCCATTTGCACCTGCACCGCGTTCGACTTCATCATCAGTTTATGAATCCGATGTATTTTCGTCCTCAGACACGTATTCTGGCTCAAAATCGTAAGGTTGCACATTGTGTAACCATCTTATCACAGACATTTCCTCTGACTCAGCATCATGATCACTTAATTCTCACATTTTCACACAAGGTATGCTGTTTTGCGTTCAGTCCCAATGTAAACAAAACAAGAGGTCAATGACCTTGAAGCTCTACTGATTGATTTTGATTTCAGGAAGTATATTTGTTCCATGTCAACTTATCGGCAAAAAAATCTGACACTCGTATTAATGTATAGGTATTAGACCAGGTCCATTCATTCGGAATATACTACATTTCGCGGTTATTGTGTATGTACCAAGATATTGCAGTGTTGTCGGTGACTTACTGTCAGATTTCGATGAAAACAATTCTTACGTTGTTTTTTGTTTGTTGTTGCTTAAGTGTATAAATACGATATTTTGTTAGATTAGTGAATAGTGTAATGAACCGCTGAACGTAACGAATGACATGACACGATAGTCTTCACAAGCTCTCCATTTGCACCTGCACCGCGTTCGACTTCATCATCAGTTTATGAATCCGATGTATTTTCGTCCTCAGACACGTATTCTGGCTCAAAATCGTAAGGTTGCACATTGTGTAACCATCTTATCACAGACATTTCCTCTGACTCAGCATCATGATCACTTAATTCTCACATTTTCACACAAGGTATGCTGTTTTGCGTTCAGTCCCAATGTAAACAAAACAAGAGGTCAATGACCTTGAAGCTCTACTGATTGATTTTGATTTCAGGAAGTAGTCGCTACAAACTTGTTTTTTGAAAAAATATTTTTAGCCGTGGTGGCCATCTTGAATTTCCGGCCGACCTGAAATTTTGCTAGGATCAATTAGACATCAAGAGCAACATTCCTGTGAAGTTCCATGAAAATCCGTCAAGTAGTTTCAGAGGAATAGTCGTTCATTATATAAATCTATGTAAACAAAGATGGCCGCTGACATCCATGTTTAACATCGAATCAAAACAATTTTTGACAAGGACCAACATCATGTCATGCTGATCATTTTAGAAAAGGTCCCATATCAATATCACTTATAGTTTTCAAGAAGTAGTCGCTACAAACTTTTATTTTGAAAATCTATTTTCAGCGAAGTTTCATGTAAATCCGTCAAGTAGTTTCAGAGGAGTAGTCGCTACAAGTTTTCATTATATAAGTCTGTGTAAACAAAGATGGCCACTGGCAGCCATGTTTAACGTCGAATCAAAATAATATTCGACTCGGATAACCATCATGTCATGCTGATCATTTTAGAAAAAGTCCCATATCAACATCACTTATAGTTTTCAAGAAGTAGTCGCTACAAATCTATTTTTAGCTGTGGCGGCCATCTTGAATTTCTGGCTGATCTGAAATTTTGCTAGGATCAATTAGACATTAAGAGCAACATTCCTGTAAAGTTTCATGAAAATCCGCCAAGTAGTCGCTACAAGTTTTCATTATATAACTCTGTGTAAACAAAGATGGCCACTGGCAGCCATGTTTAACGTTGAATCAAAACCATTTTTGACAAGGACCAACCTCATGTCATGCTGATCATTTTAGAAAAAGTCCCATATCAATATCACTTATAGTTTTCAAGAAGTAGTCGCTACAAACTTGTATTTTGAAAAATTATCTTTAGCTGTGGCGGCCATCTTGAATTCCCGGCCGACCTAAAATTTTGCTAGGATCAATTAGACATCAAGAGCAACATTCCTGTGAAGTTTCATGAAAATCCGTCTAGTAGTTCCAGAGAAGTAGTCGCTACAAGTTTTCATTATATAACTCTATGTAAACAAAGATGGCCGCTGGCAGCCATGTTTAACGTCGAATCAAAACGACTTTCGACAAGGACCAACATCATGTCATGCTGATCATTTTAGAAAAAGTCACATATCAATATCACTTAGAGTTTTCAAGAAGTAGTCGCTACAAACTTGTTTTTTAAAAACCTATTTTTAGATTTCGCGGCCATCTTGGATTTCACATCAACATGAATTTTTGCTAGGATCAACTAGAATTCATGGGCAACATTTCTGTAAAGTTTCATGAAAATCCATTCAGTAGTTTCAGAGGAGTAGTCGCTACAAAAAAAAGTTTACGGACGGACAGACGGACGCTGCACCACGGCATAAGCTCTGCCGATCTCTGATCAGTCGAGCTAAAAATGGTTTGTTCCCTATGACGTCACCTCCAGTAATTCGCGGAAGAGTTTTTCCCCTTAGATTTTTTTCGATTTTTTAGCTATGCCTGTTCGCCTTTTCTATTTTTATCTTTAATTTAATATTTTCACTGAACATACATCAATGGCATAGTAAAAATCGTATTTATAATGATATTTAATACATATCAAAAGCGGAAATTTTGTTGATTAAGACCAAGTTCTGCTTTAACTCAATCAGTTTGAATCTGGTGAGTAAATACTCATTACAGTCAAAAATTATCTACAGCTCTGTACAATTCATTAAATACTTTATTACTCATCCATAAAGCACTTGCCTAAACCATTCTGTCATTTGTCTTCTACAATTTTATCTAACATGGTTAATACTGATTGATTATTAAAAATATATTTAACTTCTCATATATTTAACTTCTCATCAATACTTTCCGTTAAGACATCATTTTAAATGCGAGTAAACATGCAAAACAAACTGCATTCTCATTTATGTTATTCAAAGTGACATTCTGTTCCAAAAACTAATTACTGAAAAGGGGTAAAACTGCCTATTGAGTCTCCAAATGATGTTGAGAAATGCGTTAGAAGCTGTAAGTTGCGAGAATTTATTTGTATCATCTTCAGTCTCTCGAAAATTTATAAAATACCATGTTAGATAAGAAATAAAACATTTCCAGCAGGTTTATATTATACGAGATCAGAACATGCTGTTCTCTACTTAAAACAAAACTGTGTGGGCCTTAGTAACAACGCTTAACATTGATATCCATGCTTTTCAAACTTCACCTACAGATATTGATGTGGCTAAATACAATCTCACTGGCATTATATTGTTCCTTAAATTCTTAATTAAATATTTCAAGACTCACCTGTAAAGCGCAAGTAATTTGCCTAAACCATTCAGACATTCTGTCTTCCTCCAACTTCTTGCCGCCTCTTTTCTCCAGATATTCTGACAGATCACCACGTGAGCAGTACTCAGTTACTATGCACAGGGCTCCATTGTCCTCAAATGAGTCTGTGTAACTAAGCACGTGCTTGTGTTGTAATGACCTGAGCAGGTTCGCTTCTTTCACTGCTAGTTCTTTCTCTTCGGCAGGCGATGTTCGCAAATCAATGATTTTCATAGCATACTTGGAAAGGAGAGGAGAAAGGATAGAACATTTGATTATTAAAATAGAAAATGTACGCCATCTGGTTGTGTTTTTAATTGTCTTAATTACTGACCACCACTATAATTACACATTATAGTGATAATGGATTAGAATCAGGAGAAAGTCTGAGCGTCTCTACATTCCTGAAAAATAATACAACAATGAAGCGCCAGTTATTTTTATACCCGTTTGATTGAATGTTGTTTAATGGCTAATCATATTTAGAGTCGCCCAATAGAAAGGGGAAGGATACATAGGGATCCAGGAACCTGTCCTAGTACTCTTTATTGATGAAGATTCCTATGGTTCTTTAAAATCCATGGAGGATAGACTCTGATACATAGGAGTGTTTACAAAACAATTTGCAGCACCTTTGCATTTTTGCAGGTGAGAAGAATCCGGGCAGATTCTGCATATTTTCATCTCAAGGTAAATGTTCATTACTTTGGTGCCATAGAACCTTTTTGTGATGGTGCACTGTAAAATCCAATTCAACAAATGCTCTGTTTTATGCATCCCCATCTGACTGATGAAGCTAAGGAAACGTGTTTTGCCCAGGAACATATCAACGAATCTCAGTGGCAACAGTGATGTTTGAACCTGGATCTTCCAGTTTAAAATCCACCCTGCTATCCACTGGGCCCCCTAACAGGTCATATGCTGGTAATGAACACATGCAAGTTATGTAAAACAAGAGCCCCAAGAGGGCCTGTGGACGCTCTACTGGCTCTAGATAAAGTTTATGTATAAGGGGCCATAACTCTTTCAAATATCGTTCAACCAGAACATGGTGATGATATACGCAACTAGGCTTGGTACTGATTGTCCCTGACAAGTTTCGCTGAAATCCAGCCAGGGGTTCAGGAGAACTAGTCTGTACAAAGTTAGTGTATTAAAACCTTTAAGGGGTCATAACTCTGCCAAAATTCATTCAACCACAACACAGCAATGACAGGTGCAACTAGGCTTGGTACTGATCATCCCCATCAAGATACGTTGAAATCCAGCAAGGAGTTCAGAAAATACTAATCTGGACAACGTTTTGGCTATTAAAACCTTTAAAGGGCCATAACTCTGCCAAAAATATTTCAACACGAATATGGCGATGATATGCACAACTAGGCTTGATACTGATCATCCTTGTCAACTTTCGTTAAAATCCAGTCAGGGGTTCAGGAGAACTAGCCCGGAAAATGTTTGTGTATCAAAATTTGTTAAAGGGCCATAACTCCACCAATAATCTGTTAACAGGAATGCCACGATGATATGCACAACTATGCTTGCTGCTGATCATCCCTGTAAAGTTTCGTTGAAATGTGGGGAGTCGTTCAGGAGAACTAGTCCAGACAAAGTTTATGTATTAAAACCTTTAAAGGGCCATAACTCTGTCAAAAATCATTCAAGCGAAACATGGCAATGATTTGCACAACTACACCTGATACTGATCATCCTTGTCAAGTTTCGTTAAAATCCAGCCAGGGGTTCAGGAGAACTGGTCCAGACAAAGTTTGTGTATTAAAACCTTTAAAGGGACTCCACCAAAATCATTCAACCGGAACACGGTGACGATTTGTACAACTAGGCTTGGAACTGATCATCCTTGAAAAGTTTCACTGAAATCTGGCCAAATGAAGGCCCTTTCTTCTTAATGAGGCCAAAATATAGCATATTTCAGAAAATCAAGGGCCATAACTCCGGTGTAAATGGTCCAATCTGGCTGGTTTTGAAACTTGTTGGAGCTTTCATTGATAGTAACAATCTGGTAAAGTTTGGTAAAGATCAGATGAAAAATGAAGGCCCTATCGTAGTATTAACGAGGCAAAATATAGCATATTTAACTAAATCAAGGGCCATAACTCCGCTGTTACTGGTTCGATCTGGTTGGTTTTCGAACTTGTCCGAGCTTTCATTTATATTAACAATCAGGTAAAGTTTGGTAAAGATCGGACGAAAAATCAAGGCCCTATCGTAATATACCCTTTTTCAACAAAATCAAGGGCCATAACTCCACTGTTGCTGGTCCGATCTGGCTGGTTTTCGAACTTGTCCAAGCTTTTAGTGATATTAACAATCTGGTAATGTTTGGTAAAGATCGGATCAAAAATGAAGACCCTATCGTCTTAACGAGGCAAAATATAGCCTTTTTAACTAAATCAAGGGCCATGACTCTGCTGTTACCAGTCCGATCTGGCTTTTTTTTTAAACTTATCCGAGCTTCCATTGATATTAACAAGATGGTAAAGTTTGGTAAAGATCGGATGAAAAATGAAGGCCTATCGTCTTAACGAGGCAAAATATAGAATTTTTAACTAAATCAAGGGCTATAACTCTGCTGTTGCTGGTCCGAACTGGCTGGTTTTCGAACTTGTCCAAGCTTTCATTGATAGTAACAATCTGGTAAAGATCGGATGAAAAATGAAGGCCCTATCGTCTTAACAAGGCAAAATATAGCATTTTTAACTAAACCAAGGCCCATAACTCTGCTTTTAATGGTTCAATCTGGCTGGTTTTGCGAGCTTTCAATGATATTAACAATCTGGTAAAGTTTTGTAAAGATCGGATGAAAAATGAAGGCCCTATCGTCTTAACGAGGCAACATATAGCATTTTTAACTAAGTCAAAGGTCATAACTCCGTTGTTACTTATTCGATCTGGCTGGTTTTCAAACTTGTCCGAGCTTTCATTGATATTAACAACCTGTTAAAGTTTGGTAAAGATCTGATGAAAAATGAAGGCCCTATCGTCTTAACGAGACAAAAGTTAACACGGACGGACGACAGACGGACGACGGACGGACAACTCGCCATCCCATAAGCTAGGGCCAGTAGAGCTAAAAACTAACAACACACCATGAGTTTTTAAAAAATCAAGATGGCCTTGTGTCCCTTTAATATATTACCAGTGATATCAAAAAAATATTTACTTCACAATATTCTTATCAGTAATATTATTAATTAAACAAATGCAAAGTTTAGTATATATAAAAACAAAAGGGATTCAGTGAGTTTTAACAATATCATATTAATGATTATCCGACAATAAATAATCTGATTGAATTGATCAAGATTGCTGCATGTCCCTTTGACACTAAAAAAAAAAAGAGACTTAAAAAATGCTCTCAGTATGATAAAAGTAGTCGCTTTTTAAAATCCAAATGGCTTGAGCTGAAGGCATGGATATACAGGTGTATGTTGATCTATGCTGAAGGTAAAGAGAGATGCTGCCAACGATGGCAACGATTGCAACAGACAGAATATACATGTCTACTTTCGTTTTCGAATGACCTTTGAAATACCCATTTTGTTTTTAAAATACCGACATATTATTCATTCATTATACATATACAAAAACAAAAAAATGTTTGTCAGAATGTTAGCAAATAATTAGGTGATATGTATGCAAACATGTCCCCGAAGTGTCAAAGGCGAAAGTTGTGGTAGGCCTACCTGTTTGCTGTCAATGTTAGATGTTACGAGATAAACCTTTCCAAAGGCACCCTCCCCGAGGGTCCTATCCAGTATGAAATCGTCCGACATGGTGAGCAGGTCTTTCACATGTCACCCTCCAAAATCCCGTTAATAAAACAGATAATTGATATGTTGTCAACTGCAATGGTGTAGATAAATTCCTGTAACGGAAGTGTCGCTTCTGCCTAGTGTTACTAAAAATAGCACGGGGAGAAACCATGATTTGCAATCGTGCAAACTCGGCCAATCCCGTCACTCTTTGGGATCATGCTTTCGGAGAAGTTAACGAGACGTTGCGAATCTAAGTGTGACCTTGACCTTGGAGCCACGTACCTGGATTTCGCGCGCGACACAATCGTCTTGTTGTGATGAGCATTTGTGCCAAGTTATTTAAAAATCCGTCAATGAATGTCGGAGTTATTAACCGGACACGAAAGCGCTTCTTGTTTGACACGGACACGAAAGAGCTTCTTGTTTGACATTTGACCTCTAAGTGTGACCTTGGAGCAACGGACTCCTGGATTTTGCGCGCGACACGTCGTCTTGTTGTGGAGAGCACTTGTGCAAAGTTATTTGAAAATCCGTTCAAAATTGTCCGAGTTATTGACCGGACACGACTGAAGGACTGACGGGCGGTGCGACTACTTGGGTCACAGATCTACATACGCTGTACCTGTATATCTATGCTTGGGTGCAGCATAAAAATCAAGTTAAAACATAAACCCGCCAGAGCATAGATCTAGGTACCTGTATATCCTTGGCAAGAGGTATACGATTGCCATGTGTCCCTCTAAAACATAAGTACTCTACATCTTGCATGTAGATATATCGCAAATTCTATTACTATCACATATCGATATGTGGATTCGGGAGTTTTGATAAGGGGCCTGGTGTAGTGCAACGAATTCTCCGGTGTTGGGAATGTAGACAGATCCCGCACCAACATGAAGATGTTTAATATCGATACTAACTCCTAATCTGGGGAATGAGACATATAGGCCTATGCTGCCTCTTGGGATGAAAATTGGGCAATCAGTTTGGACATGCGTCTAATTCCCCAGGGTATGCCCGCTCCCACCCCACCCCAGCAAACCGGTGATGGGAAACATTGATAGATACATGGCGCAATATGTGGTTTCCTGCATTCATCTGATGGCGCATTTTCATCTCTGAAACTGCATGATTGAAACTTTACACATGTATATTCACTATCATAAGAGGAACTCGCACAAACAAGTGCCATAGCTAGGTTATGTATTTTACAGAATAATGCCCCTTTTTCAACTTATTTGTCTACTAAAAGATAAATAGGCAGGGCCTCTGGAAGTCGAGCGTGCTGTCATCCGATATATTTGCAATTTCTAAACGGAATTATGGACCTTTTTTCTACTTAGATATCAAGGAAGCAAGGTTGTTTTTACCCCATCACATTCAGTGATAGTTCTAGTTAATTCAACAAAAACAAAACAACATGTATTGTTTTGAAGTGAATAGCAGATTTAATTTCAACTCGAAGTGATCAAACTCATATTTATTTTGCATTCGTGAAACTTAGTTGATATAAAATGTGCTCATTGATGAATATTTTCTCCAAAACAACACATATCCTCTATATTATTATTACTATATTATTATTATTATTATTTGGCGGCGCGGGGTGTGGGAGGGAGGTGGGGGTGCGCGCCTGTGTGAGTGATAGTGGGTGTCTCATCATTATTAGTTCTACCTACAATTATCCTCTTGGTACAAACCCTCCCAATATCGAGTGTTCTACACACAGATAGCTGACCTATATAGTTGTATACCTATATATTGATACGTTATTTTTGATGTTAATTTTGACAATAACCTTGACTGAAAACCCCTAAAGATAGTGACAATCAATTTAGTGCATTGTGTTGTCATTATTGGTAGCTAAGCACACACGTAAACAACTATCTATCTAGAAAAGGAAGTATAAAGAGTATTGACCCAGGGTCTAGTCTAAGTTGCTGGCTTCAAATTCTAAATTTTAGTGATGGTGATCTTTTTGTGAATGAAAAAAGCGTATTATGGCGGATGACAAGGGATTTGAGGTGAAGGGTCTGATTGGACAGGGCGCTTATGGGAAGGTCTTCTTACTGGAAAATAAAGAAGATGGAGCCAAGGTATTAATTGCAACTTAAATCTGGAATAAATATAGAGTGCATGTATTATATATCTAAAACGCAAGTAGACTGCCTTTCGGGATAAACAACTTTCGTTATATATGTGTTATGCATAGTCAAGTATTAGATAGGTAACAATAACTATTGGCCTCCTGACTGAGATTGGCTTATACAACAACTGTCCAACAGTTTGATAATATCTTAAAAAAAAGTCAGTATTATGAAAAGGGAAAATGAAGCCACTACCAGGGGCGTAGCCATATCTTTTTAGAAGGAATGCAAATCCTGCATTCTGACGGTATTTCAAGCAGAAAACAATATGTTTTAACCCGCGATTTCAAGCTTTTTTAATCTGCGATTTCGCAACAAAAACATCGGAAAAGAACAAAATAACATTGTGAGGCTCCGTCCTATATCAGTAATGATGAGGTCACCAGGCAGACAAAAAACTGATTATAAACTTCACGCTTCAACCATCAAACGTAAGGATTTTGAGTTCACTATATGCATTTGTAAACAATTTTCGCTTTCAAGTTCATTTACAGATTATATAGGATAATAAACTTTAACATACAGAATGAAATTTGACAAAGCCATCAAGACGAAAAGTTGTTTTCTACCCTTTCTGCGCCAAAGGGACTTAAATTTTCGAAACACTCGATCGTACTGAAGGGCACCAAACTTGTCTTTCGGCGACCATGCATTTTGACACAATAAATAATGTATAACACTCAGCATCATCCATATAACTCATAAAACAGTATTCTTCACCCTCTCCCCCACCCCATCCCCACCCCATCCCCACACATACTAAATTGCCAAACACGTAGTTGTTTTCGGAAATGTATTTACCAGATTACCAGATGCCTAAATCAGTGAATTATACATTTAGGCACCTAAATCAGTGAATTATACATTTAGGCACCCCGAAGTTTTCGTGGAGTTGCCGCTTTGTCCGTTTACACCTCCAATGATAGAGGGCAATGAGGGGAAGCACAGAGTGCAAGAACCGTAACTCTGTTTTCATTCAAATTAGAGTTATAATTTATAAGTTTAGAATTATTATCCGGAGCATAACTTCAAAACTACTTATTTGACTGCACAATGCTAGTGGGCAATGAGAGGAAGTTCCGAGCACAAGAACCATAACTCTATCTTCATTCAAATTATAGTTATTGCCCTTTGTGATGTTATACTTATATTTTTTGTCCGGAGTATAACTCAAAACTACTAACGGGACTGCAATGAAACTTCACACAGTGATAGAGGGTAAGTGTATACGGAGCATAACTCAAAAACTACTAATGGGATTGCAATGAAACTTCACACACAAAAAGAAAAGCCTTACAAATTCGTTAAATGGAGTTGAATGTAGTTCACACTATTATGACAGACAGACAGACACACAGACAGACATTTTGTTCAAACATAAGGCATTACGCCCAACAGTTCACATGCAAATAGAACATACATATAAACATGTGCAGGCTATGAAATACACACAATATTTTCCAGTTAATGACAATTTGTATAATTTGTAGGTGAGTTTCAAGATAATCTGTATATGCTAATAGTTAAAAAGTATTTGACAACTATTAAGTATAATTTGTTAACATGTTTTAAATTAATAATCCTAATAACTGATCAATACACAATTATATCTGTGGACACAAATGGAGAAAAGTGATATTTATTTATAAAACATGTCGTCTCTTCTATTAAAAGTCTTACTAATGAAAACTGACCATTTCTTTAATAAACTCTTGTTTTCTATTGTCATCGTTTTCAAAAATATTTATTAACATATTCTTTTCTAATATCCTGATACTGTGAACACTCCAATACAGAAATTCGTCTTCTAGTATATTACAAAGCTGGCATTTTCTTTCGAATCTTGGCGTTTTATTATATAGAAGAAAAAAAGAATTCAAAATGTCGGTATTTTGCTTGCTTACACGTGTTATTATACAACGTTTGCAAAAGGCAAGTCTAATTAAACTAGTATTATAATGTTAATTATTAAGCACTGGTATTATAATGTTAATTATTAAGCACTAGTATTATAATGTTAATTAGTAAGCACTATTATTATAATGTTAATTATTAAGCACTAGTATTATAATGTTAATTATTAAGCACTAGTATTATAATGTTAATTATTAAGCACTAGTATTATAATGTTAATTATTAAGCACTAGTATTATAATATTAATTATTAAGCACTAGTATTATAATGTTAATTATGCGGTCAACAACCCGCATACGCTATTCTATACTGACGAGATAAAGAAACGCCTCATCGGGAATTTCCGCTATATATTGTATATACCGCACACTTAATGCCACATAATAGTCCAAAGAAATCCCAAGATGTTTTGTAAAACAAAGTTGCAGTTGGTTAGAGAAAGGACACAACTGTGATGTTGTAGACGTTTTAATCACAGTACACTTTATAACAAGAAATTCATAAAGATTGAAGTTCCTCTTTGAAAAATTGACTATTTTAGTACTGTATTTAACGTAAAGAGTTTGCAGAAATTTGCATCCTAAGTTTCCTCACATGCTTGAGCCAAACAGATACTCTGCCAATAATAAAACTTTGAAGAAATAATATTTGCTGTGTTTTGTGTTGTTTTAGTATTTTTTCCGAAAAGAAAGGTCTTACGTAGCCATGTACCATTCGATTAACAGCAGCATAGTGTACATACAATATATAGCGGAAATTCCCGATGAGGCGTTTCTTTATCTCGTCAGTATATATACTCATATTTGCTCCATTATTCTAACATACAGCTAGCCCTGAAAGTTATCGATCTAGAGGGTCGCCACCCCAAAGAGTTATTCCAGACGTTACAAGAAGTCAAGTTACTGGCGGCCCTGCAGCATGAACATATCCTGAAGTATGTGCACGCCCAGGAGGAGGACGGGAACCTGATGATAATGACTGAGTACTGCTCCAATGGCGACCTGGATGGCTATCTCAAGGAACATCAGGGAGAGATCATGGACGAACGGAGGTTGGTCGAATGGATACGCCAGATCGCAAGCGCACTGAAGGTGAGTTTTTTTTAGTTTTTTTTTTACTTAGTCTAGATAGGCTCACGGCGGCGTGACTTATAGTGGTTGAGCGTTCGCTCCGCATGCGGGAGGATGTGGGTTAAATCCCCGACCGGGTCATACCAAATAGTTCATAAAATGTGTATAGTAGCTCTCTTGCTTGACGTTCAGCATATAAAGATCCTGACTTTCGTGGTGACGTGATGTACACACTTCGTAAGATCCTACGTCATGTTCACTTTCATACAGTTTTTACTAAACGATTTTTGCATTTGTTGTAATTTTCTTTGCGTCAGTATGTCATAAATGGCAATTTAGAACTATGACGTCACAGTCGTTCATATCCGTTTCAGAACAACCTTCAAATGGTCATATCGTCTTTGTTTATTGTCCGATTTTCATAATGTGTTCACCATTTTCTACGTTTTTAAAAGTATTAATAATTATTTTTCTTTGAATATATGCCTACATTCCCTTTAATGATAAATTTTAATTGAAAACTGCCGTAACTATACTAAATAATAACAACGCTCTGAGAGCTACAGCCACGCACATATCATGCTGTATTTAATTGCCGAGACAGTTCCGATCGGAATCATATCGGCACTGAGAAAATATTGCGATGAACCATAGTTTCGGTTTCAGCTCGTTAGTATTGAGTATATATTCGTATAAGAAATACTTTACTACAGTACTTTACATACATTATTGCAGGTGCCAGGCTATTTTTTTTATTCCTAAAGATGTAATACGGACTACTAGGTATGCACTATTAACTCTGTAATGACACAATATAATATCTGAAATACTTTTTTTCTCACTACTCACATTTTGTCTTATGTATTTTTTTCAGTATTTGCATGGCTTTACACCAAAAATTATTCACCGAGATTTGAAAAACGCAAATATTTTTCTGAACGAGAATTGGGACACGAAACTTGGGGATTTCGGAATCGCCAGGTAATACTCGTTATGCCTGGTTTATAAAACCAAAGTTATTGCCGACGCTGAACTACTCTGTCATATACATCGCAGTTTCAGATGACCCAACTGTGTTAATTTGAATTGCAAAACAATTGTCTGTTTATCGCACTTTATTTAAAATGTAACTGTTCTGAAACACTAGACTGCTCATGCAATTTAAAGTGAAACGTTGGTTCTAATGCTAAGGAAATGAGCGATGGGGGTGAATTTTAACCCTCTGCCCGGATAAGCAGTGGCCTAATTTTTGCCCTGGGGTGACATGGACCAAGCAATATGGTTGTACTCATTAAATTTAGCATCATTAAACAGTAAACCGACTGGTACTATTTGTTTAGACCTTTACCTTTTGTATATTCCATTTTCTTTCACAAAATATAATCCCCGTGTGGTTGCCGGGGTAGAATACAACCACTACAAACACACCGTCACATGCAGAGGGGTAGGACCACCCCCCCATTCATATTCAGTTTGTCATTTTTGGTTCATGCTCATTAAAGGTCTTCATCATGACCCCTGCATTGTTTCAGGTGCCATCTCGCTCACATCACTAAGAGCAGTGGCAGAAAAACAATAACGTGGCTCCAGCGTAAATGGAGTTTCTACGATAGAATTTGCAGCAACTCTGCAGTTCAGGGTGAGAAGGTTCTAGGCCCATTTTCCATATTTTATCTCGATGTACATGGAAGATGAGCCTGGCATGTTCATGCCTTTTAGGCGCCATATAACCTTTTCATGTGTTGGTGCGCCTTAAAACCCCAATTCAATTCACAAAATATAATAATTAAATAAAATATCAGAATTGTTTCTCCAGGATAATACAATCACCAACCGACATGGCGATGACGCAGTGTGGAACACCCTTGTACATGAGCCCAGAGATCTTTGCCGGTATCCCGTACTCAGACAGGGTATGTACTAACACACGCATACACACGCACGTACGCACGCACGCACACTCACAACTCCTTATATATTCTCTCTATTACAATGTTCATTATCGGTGTGTGCCATTATCGGTGTGTGCGTATTTGACGGAAACTCCTGAAGACATCCGATTTGCCAGTTAGCATTGGACTTAGTAATCATCTCCCCATTCAAACCTAATCGTTTATGTAACTAGAGTGGCTGACTGATTTAACTGACCAGTCTCTGCTTAGACGTGGATTGTATTTTTCAAAAGCACCTATTAATCACAGGTTGCTTAGATAATCATTTATACATAACGCACATTCAAAAAATACTGAACACACACATACAATGTTGATTTATTTATAAAATAAAATACCCACTTTGTATGCATAATAAACTTAATGAATATTTCAGACGGATATCTATTCCCTGGGCATTATGATGTACGAGATGGCGCACTTGGACAAGGACTCCATCTTACCGCAGATGATTCTCTTCAAAATTGTTCACGGAACTGTAAGTTGTAAACTTGTCTATGGAACTGTACGTTGTAAACTAAACTTGTCCGCGGAACTGTAATTTGTAACCTTGTCCACGGAACTGTAAATTATAAACTTTTCCACGGAACTGTAAGTTGTAAACTTGTCCACTAAACTGTACGTTGTAAACTCGTCCACGAAACTGTAAGTTGTAAACTTGTCTATGGATTTAACTGTACGTTGTAAACTAAACTTTTCCACGGAACTGTAAGTTGTAACCTTGTCCACAACTGTACGTTGTAAACTCGTCCACGGAACTGTAAGTTGTAAACTTGTCCACGGAACTGTTAAGTTGTAATATTGTTCACGGAACTGTACGTTATAAACTCGTCCACGGAACTGTAAGTTGTAAACTTGTCCACGGAACTGTTAAGTTGTAATATTGTTCACGGAACTGTACGTTATAAACTCGTCCACGGAACTGTACGTTCTTAAACTAAAATTATCCACGGAACTGTAAGTTGTAACTTTGTCCACGGAACTGTGTAAGTTGTAACCTTGTCCACGGAACTGTAAGTTGTAAACTTGTCCACGGAACTGTAAGTTGTAACCTTGCCCACGGAACTGTAAGTTGCAACCTTGTCTACGGAACTGTAAGCTGTAAACTTGGGAACTGTAAGTTGTAACCTTGCCAACGGAACTGTAAGTTGCAACCTTGTCTACGGAACTGTAAGCTGTAAACTTGTCATCGGAACTGTAAGTTGTAACCTTGCCCACGGAACTGTAAGTTGTGAACTTGTCCACGGAACTGTAAGTTGTAAACTTGTCCTTGGAACTGTCCGTTGTAAACGTGTTAACGAAACTGTAAGTTGTAAACTTGTCCACGGAACTGTAAGTTGTAACCTTGTCCACGGAACTGTAAGTTAAACTTGCCAACGTAACTGTAAGTTGTAAACGTGTTAACGGAACTGTAAATGGTAATCTTGTCCACGGAAAATGTTCACGAAACTAGAACATATGTCCAAGTTATTCGAATTCCCCAGTTATATGTTGCTTATAGACAGTGGAGTAACCACACTTTCAGTCCCTCAAAAAAGTAAGTTATTAACTATACGTATATGACACTATTTTTAAAACTTGTATATGACAAGTTGTTATGAGATTTCTTTCGGGGCAAGTAAAACTATATGTGGGCCACCAAGCTTCGAATGAATTTATATTAAACATTCTTTAAATAAGACACATTTTGGAGTTACTAGTATTTTGACGTTTTCGATGTTAACTACTATACACAAAATGTTTACATAGAGATTGAGATGAAATTAGCTCAGTTTGTACTTTTATATCTGTAACCAAAATACTATTTATTTCTATAATAAAAGGATAAATTCCACCCATTGAAAACAACAAATGGTCACACATGACGAGAAAAAAAACGCTGGAAAAAATGTGCTTGAAAGTTGATATGTTACGGTCTTAAATCGTACAGTATATCCATATCTACTAGGATGCAAAAAAAGAATTATTTTTTTTCTTAGACTTGAACAAGTCATCTTGCCTAACCAACATTCTTAACGTCATCGATTGTGGACTGCAATCATTGCAGCAAGCTAAAATGTATGCTCTAAAGGATTGGGGTATTTCGTTCAGACCTTTACATCCAACTTGCAATTGTGATAATACTTTATTCTTACTTCAGTTACCGACTATGCCGACCAGCTACAGCCCCGGTGTCAATGAACTTTTGGCAAAGATGATTCAGAAGCAACCAGGGGATCGTCCGTCAGCAGCCGAGCTATTGAATTATGCTGTTTTCAAAACCACGAAGAAGCCGCCCCCAATTGTAAGTTGTTGTCAAGGACCGATCCCAGGGGGAGGGGGCTGGTCCACCGCTGTTCATCATTGGACAAAATATTCTAAAAACATGCACCAGAATTTACCAAATGCCACGAAGTACGCGGGCTCTGGGCTCACTGGTGCCACCGTGTTTCAAGGCAAGATACTTCCTTTAGCCTCGTCCGTCGGATGGGACTTGAACGGGCGGTCCCGTGTATCAGAGTATATCCTTTGAGCACGTTAAATAGCCATAGAAATCAAATTATATTCGATATTAAGGGCATGATTCACAGAGAAGTATCTGGTTTTATTAACAGCCTCCCCGTTCCACGAGCAAGGAAGACGAGGTAGACGAAGACGAGAAGGGTGGTGCGTTCGATATGAAGACTCTGCTTGGCACGCTAACGCAGATGAGAACACAAATAGGAGGACATGGCGGCGGGGCAGCGCTATTGTACCAGGCCGCTGGGGGTTTGCCGGATATGAGTGGCGCCATCGATGGGGGACATGAACCGCCAGCCGACGACGATGAAAACAATCCCGTAATGCACTTGGTGAAAAGGACATTGGCCGGAATGGTAAAAGGAAAATGTTCTTGTTATTGTTTCCGAATGATAATACAGACACTACATTATATCCGAATAATTAGAGATTCTGATAATGTGTAAATATACACATATACTGAGCTAATAACACATACATTGGAATCTGAAATTTATCTCAATTTCGCATGGTCTGGCACAACGGGATTTCGTGAAATGTTGTCGTCTTTAAAATTTTAAGCACACATCGAAACTTACCACAAATTAATTGTGATATGTTCATTACTTAAAACGTGTTTAGCAAAGAAGGAGAACTGAAAGTTTCACTCCGTAAAGCTATTGGTTATTAAGAGAAAAGTTAAACATGATGATGCTTTGACGCCTTTTGTTTTTGACATTTTTGTCTTTTCTTATTTTTTATAATAGATAAATTACCAGAATCCCATTTTGCTGTTCATTTTAATCGTTTGTATATATTCTAATCAAAATCAATAAATATATGAGATAATGGTTAAAGGTCCCACGAGAAAGACTAGAAACTCCATATCTGTTTTATATTATTTTATGTTATTTTGTAAAATTATGTGCGCCACCATTTGGTTTGACAGTTTCGCTGATTTTTCAAATGAATAAGGTTACTTTTGTTACTGTTGTATTAATGTTTTTATTATAATTACTGACTTAACTGTTGTTTTTCTCCATATTTTCAGGGTCACGCAGAAGCCGGAATGATGCAAGGTATGTTCATATTTATATATTTATGTATAGATTTATTAAGGAATGAAGGTGATTTGCCTTATTTACCGACAAATCATTTGCTATTAAAAAAATGCGTTATATGGTTTGGAGGCGATATGTTAACATTTTATCAATCTGCCTTATGTATTGACCAACACTTACGGAAGTATACCCTCTTTTGACAGGTTATAGTTCATTTATTAGAATTTTAAGAAAATAAGTTCGATGGAGCGATAGCGATCGCATACTTTTATTTCCTTAAAAATCTAGTAAGTGAGCCATGACAAACCAGTGAAGTAACTTCATCGGACCGGCTTATAGTTCAACCCATTCAATTCCCATCCATCCTCATGCGGCTCATGCACGTGAGCTGTAGTTGAACCTGTCCATTGTCTAGCAGCACCCTCTTAATTGACAGCTATCACAGCTAATTTCCCTTGATTATCGCGGACTCTACACACGCAGCGGAGCTTAGTTTTAAAATAACATTTTCAACATAATGTTCATTTTGCCCAAATGATGCTCATCGTTAGAGATGCTACTTTTTAAACAGCTACGTTTGATAAAGCTGATTTGTCTAAGAGTACAGTCATGTCTGTAAAACTGATTTCATAACAATAGGGAACTGAAACAGGTTTCTCTTAAAATATGTGGTCTCTTAATATGTATATGTTCTCGAGAGCAGATTTGATTGTAAGGTTGTAAGATTTGCCGATCTGAATGATCCATTAAGCATTTAAACAAATTGTTTATTCAAATATATGTTGTTGTTCTTTTCTAGGCCGATCCACGCTGGACAGACAATTACAGATGCTAAAACTGTAGGTATTTTTACTGAACTAAAATAGTTTTATTTTGGAAAATGTTCATGTCATAATTATCTTCTTTCGATCATGCCATATTCATACCAGTCGTAAGCATTTATTTGTCGTTCAAATCCCCGACAGTTACCCTGGACTATTGTTGGTTATTTATTATGAATATATTCTGGAAAGAGGACATAACTGTTTGACATCAACTGTTCTCTTGTTGCAGCTACTGTATGCAATGCCTGGACAATAACGTGGCACTTTTCAAGAGCGCGTGTGAGGCTCTGGACTCCGACCACGACGAGGACGAAATAGAGGTAAATAAGTAATAAACAATTTCGCATGTGGGGTCGGAATTATTTTTTATTTTAGGATAATGACTCGATTTTTTTACAAAAGCCAATAAAAAAATAATTATAATTTAATGAATTCTAACCAAAATGTAATTTCCTTCTTTATGTGTTGAGGTTGGGATTGTTTGGGGTGGGTGGGTGTGTTGTGATTTGCATAGCATTTAATATGTGATATTATAATAAATTCAATCGTTATTGGCAGTCGGAGTTATTTACGTAGACTTAGACAAATTCTAGTCTAAATAATTAAAAAAGTGACGGTGCTAAAATTAAGGTAGATACCGTTTAAGCATATATAGGTCATCACAGTCGTTATTGGTTACAATACGTTTTACATGTTAAAGGGGCAAGCCTCCAACATGGGGATTTTATTAATCGTTCTTTGATTATTCTGAAATTATCTTGTAAAATAGAAGAGATAACTTTACAAGATTAATAAGCCATATTTAACACCATATTCTAAAAGTAAATATATATTAAAACGTGTTAACAAAGAAATAACTTCAAAATTCATGAAACTTTACTATTCGTGAGCATTGAGTACGCCAACTGGGAACAACGCGACGTGTTCAGCACATATTATAACGAATAGTTTCGTTGATTTCCGTGCTTATTAATAATGTTTATATTAGTAAAACGAACTTTATACATTGAAACAGAGTTCTAATAGAACATCGATCGAGCTAACGACATACTTTTATAAATTGACAGAATATATTTCTTACCATACCTAACACATCGTCAATATCTGGAGGCAAGCAACTTTTTTTTAACTGTTCTGTATCACCTCCATTTCAGGAAACTCTAATAAGAATTCTGGGCCACGAGAAATACGGACTTTGCGGCGTTCAGCTTCTACACTACAAAAACTTCACATTCAATCTTAGATCATAGACGATTTTACAGCACCATCTACGAATTAAGACTCCTACTTAATTTATACAAAATTTATATCATAATTAATCTATAAATATGAATTTACAATGTGATATTGGCAACACAAATGTATTTAGTGTGAGGAATTCCCGTGGTCGGATCTAAACATATGTTTTAAATAATATTAGATCTATATCTGTCCTTATTTAACTGTTTATTCCTAGTTGATATCGTGCTTGTGAACCTCATTAAAGGGAATGTAGCGACACAGTCAAACAAACTCTGTTATTGAGAGTTTTGAAAAACTTGGGAAAAGGTGAATGAATTATCAAAATCAGATCATAAACAAAAAAGATATGACCATTTAAAGGTTATCCTAAAACGAATATGGGAGCCGCCATTTTTAGAACTATGACGTCATAGTTCCATACGTCATAGTTCCATATTACCATATATGGAATATTGATAAATATCATTTAAAACGAAGAAAATCACTGCAAATTAACTAATTTTTTTACTGGTGATATAAAGCATTATTGCTATTAAGTGTTACATATTTTTCAAACAGCTGCTGTCATTTTCCCCCTATAAATCAGTAAATTTTCATATTTATAAATATTCCATATATGGTCATTTAGAACCGTGATGTCATAGCTCTCAAAATGGTCGCTTCCATATCCGTTTCAACAGAAACTTCAAATGATCATATCTTCTTTATTAATTATTCGATTTTGATAATTCTTTCACCCTTATTCAAGTGTTTCAGAACTCTCAATAATAAAGATGGTTTGGCTGTGTCGCTACATTCCCTTTAAAATACACAATCGTGCAAACTTGGCCAATTACGGCAATTCTTCGCGATCATGTCGACGGATCGGTATGTTAAAACCCTGACATTTTGTTAGCCGGAAGGTAACGGCAAAAGAAAATAGTGCACAGTTGCTTAGCCGTTGCTATATAAACAATATAGTCGTTAGCCAAACGTTTTAATGTATGATTTGTTTTGTTTGTTTGTTATTTACACTACATATAAAGGTTTTATCATTGCTTTCATGTAAATAAAATATATATGGAGACATCGGCTAAATGACATTTCAAAACTTTGATGATAACTCTGATTTTGAATGGGAACTCATTTTGGCGGGAACCTAAGGCTAGGATGACGTAACCAATATGGTGGCCTTCTAGATTCATTCGAGTTATGCTTCGAAGATGTGAATGAGATGTTGCGAATGCATTAACGCGGTGGTCGCTTACAAGGGGGTCATTACAAATGGTTACTTTTAATTAAATAAGTATATGTCAAAGTTGTTTATGTTTGCAGGGAGCAGCTTTATTAATACTATCGATTACGAACAGCTACGCAGCTTATATACAAATCATTCTGCTGATGACAGCCGTCGGTGACTGATGACATCATGATAGCCGGTTTTAAATAAAATCTTCATTGCGCAGGATGTGGACAAAGCTTCCTCTGTGTCACTACGTATTAACATCACCATGACTAATTTTTTCCAACATAAATTTCACGTCGGGTTTTTCAGTTACAGTGGATATCTGGCCATTTTTGCGCGTAATATAAAGGCGATTTTTGCTAAAAATTACACTGAACATACACTGAGCAATTGCTATGTTTATTCGTCTAAAATTGTAAAAAAACACAATCGTGCAAACTTGGCCAATTACGGCAATTCTTCGCGATCATGTCGACGGATCGGTATGTTAAAACCCTGACATTTTGTTAGCCGGAAGGTAACGGCAAAAGAAAATAGTGCACAGTTGCTTAGCCGTTGCTATATAAACAATATAGTCGTTAGCCAAACGTTTTAATGTATGATTTTTGTTTGTTTGTTATTTACACTACATATAAAGGTTTTATCATTGCTTTCATGTAAATAGAATATATATGGAGACATCGGCTAAATGACATTTCAAAACTTTGATGATAACTCTGATTTTGAATGGGAACTCATTTTGGCGGGAACCTAAGGCTAGGATGACGTAACCAATATGGTGGCCTTCTAGATTCATTCGAGTTATGCTTCGAAGATGTGAATGAGATGTTGCGAATGCATTAACGCGGTGGTCGCTTACAAGGGGGTCATTACAAATGGTTACTTTTAATTAAATAAGTATATGTCAAAGTTGTTCATGTTTGCAGGGAGCAGCTTTATTAATACTATCGATTACGAACAGCTACGCAGCTTATATACAAATCATTCTGCTGATGACAGCCGTCGGTGACTGATGACATCATGATAGCCGGTTTTAAATAAAATCTTCATTGCGCAGGATGTGGACAAAGCTTCCTCTGTGTCACTACGTATTAACATCACCATGACTAATTTTTTCCAACATAAATTTCACGTCGGGTTTTTCAGTTACAGTGGATATCTGGCCATTTTTGCGCAATATAAAGGCGATTTTTGCTAAAAATTACACTGAACATACACTGAGCAATTGCTATGTTTATTCGTCTAAAATTGTAAAAAAACACAATCGTGCAAACTTGGCCAATTACGGCAATTCTTCGCGATCATGTCGACGGATCGGTATGTTAAAACCCTGACATTTTGTTAGCCGGAAGGTAACGGCAAAAGAAAATAGTGCACAGTTGCTTAGCCGTTGCTATATAAACAATATAGTCGTTAGCCAAACGTTTTAATGTATGATTTTTGTTTGTTTGTTATTTACACTACATATAAAGGTTTTATCATTGCTTTCATGTAAATAGAATATATATGGAGACATCGGCTAAATGACATTTCAAAACTTTGATGATAACTCTGATTTTGAATGGGAACTCATTTTGGCGGGAACCTAAGGCTAGGATGACGTAACCAATATGGTGGCCTTCTAGATTCATTCGAGTTATGCTTCGAAGATGTGAATGAGATGTTGCGAATGCATTAACGCGGTGGTCGCTTACAAGGGGGTCATTACAAATGGTTACTTTTAATTAAATAAGTATATGTCAAAGTTGTTCATGTTTGCAGGGAGCAGCTTTATTAATACTATCGATTACGAACAGCTACGCAGCTTATATACAAATCATTCTGCTGATGACAGCCGTCGGTGACCTATGACATCATGATAGCCGGTTTTAAATAAAATCTTCATTGCGCAGGATGTGGACAAAGCTTCCTCTGTGTCACTACGTATTAACATCACCATGACTAATTTTTTCCAACATAAATTTCACGTCGGGTTTTTCAGTTACAGTGGATATCTGGCCATTTTTGCGCGTAATATAAAGGCGAATTTTGCTAAAAAATAAACTCAACATACACTGAGCAATTGCTATGTTTATTCGTCTAAAATTGTAAGAGATATTGATATATAAGACCTTTGCCAAATTGATTGGCATAACATACAGATGGCTTAAAATGAAATTCATTTTAGTCGGATTCTAGTCAGATTTCAAGATGGTCGCAAGCGGTCATATTGGTCTCAAGCGGCCATATTTGTTTACTTTTGATGGCTTCTGCTTCTAAACTATTACGGGGTAGTCATGGCACTTCGCATAAGCCTTACAGGTGGTGTATGATTATTTGTGCATGCAATTTAAATAGCTCTCTGCAAAATCCAAAATGGCCGCCAAATGTTACCACGCCATATAATCTTTAATTGTATTCGCAAAATGTTTTATTTTTTTATTTATGTGACAATTTTATTGACGAAATTGACTTTTTTTTTTGTAAGTAAAACCCCTGTCACACTAGGGCCGCGTTCTCACGGCGATCCCACGGCGTCCAAGAAAAATGCAGAACGCCGAGGTGCGCGCAGTACGATCGCAAGCATTGCCGCAGCAACGCAGTGGCATCGCCAGTAGACGCATTGGGATCGCATAGAACGCCAAGCGACGGCGCGCACTTTGAGCATGCACAAAAAAACGCCGTCGCTCGGCGTTCTGATAAGAGCGCAGTGATTTAAACATATTTTATTGCCAATATTTTACAAACAGAGCAAATATAAACATATATACGATAGACATATTATAATGACAAATGGGTTGGGTAACAAGTTCTACCAACATTAGATTAAACCCTTCCCAGTTAGCATTTTGAAATTGCGAATGTATATGGCTGAGAGTAATAAAATAAAAAAAAATACAATGGCAAATACATTGATATAGAATAAAGCTGAATAAGTAAATAAAATATAAAGAGAAAACATAATAGAGAAAGAGAGAGGATAGAATAGTGTGAATAGTGAGAAAGACTAGCAGTGAGGTCGCCGTAAGGTCGCCATAGCAGCGCAGTAAGGTCTCCTACAACGCCACAGGAGCTCCGCGGGAACGCACAGAGGTCGCAGTGTGAACGCTGTGGTTGTCGGTGGCGCTTGCACGGAGATTGTACGGCGTTCTCTGAGATGTCACTGCGTCTCTACCGCGCTTATACGGCGCGTCTACGGCGCTTATACGGAGTGTTATTTATTTTACTGCGCTCTTACAACGACTGTACGGAGCTGTCACGGCGATCATTGCGCTCCCAAGGCGCTTCTACCGCGTCCATCGGCGTTTGCATGACAAAAACGAACAAAATAGTATAAATGAATTATAGGTAGTGCAAACGAACGTCTTCAACACGCCGTCCGCGCAGTGTGAGCGCCGTGAAAGCGCAGTGCACGCAGTGGAAGCGCCGTGAGAGCGCAGACAATCGCCAACAAGAACTCCGTAGGAACGCGATAGAACGCCATGGGAGCTCCGTAGCAACGCCTTGGTCGCTGTGAGGACACCGTGACATCTCCATCTTCACGAAAAATATCAGATTTTTCTTGCGATCTCACGGCGTTCTGGAAAATTAAACAACGCCGTGCCAACGCAGTGGAAACGCGCTATAGTGTGACAGGGGCATAAGCAATGAGCAGATCAGTTTACAATTCAATGCATGATTACGGTTGTTCATGAGTTTGTTTGTACATTATGACCTGGCTGTTCAAAGAACTGTTAAATATTTAACAAAGAGTTTTAATGTTAATTTAACAAACAAACAAAAAAGAAAAAAAAGAAAAGAAAAAAAACACACTTCTTGTTAAACCCTTGAAATAAATATTAACAGAAGATGTTTGCTTAAATCTTGTTAAATTAATATACCTCACTTAGCTATGTTAAGATCAGTTAAATTTAACAAAGATTTAAAGAAATCCAAGATGGCAGAAAACCAAAAAAAACAACCGAAAGTATCGTGAAAACATAATTTTTCAGGATATGAAAGGTTATATATATATACAGGTTTGGTATGGATGGTATTAATTTAAGTATTTAATATAATTACTCACAGAACCACAAACAGAAATCAGCCACTTTCTGTTGAGCAGCAGGTTCTTAATTCCTTGCGGTTTTAGGCAAGTGGAAGCTGCCTGCAAACTGTTGGTGCACGTGATCGTTTGGGCTTGGACATCTACAGTATCAATATCTGTGACAGAGCAACTTTGCTCATTGAGAAAACTCACCATTGCTTGGTCAACAACACAAGAATCTAAGCAGACGATCAAGGCAGGATGTTGTAAGAAGTTGCTATGGAGCGCCGTAAATGATCATCCACTTACGTGGATCAGCCGTAACTAAAACTATATACTAGGCGTCAGATATGGCTGTTTTCCACCAAACTTATCTGAGCTTTTATGGATATTAAGAACACGTTTCCGCATACAGTGAAAGAGCTAGAGTTTTAACAAAGCAAAATATAGCATTTTAAAATAATGAAAGGACTTTAACTCTGCTGTTTCTAGTCTGACCTATCTAGCGTTTCAATTTGTCCATGGTTTCACAGAGATAAATCTATAAAATCAAATATTAAAAAAAAAAACAGGGTGAAGGCAGATGGATGGTTGTGATTCACATATAGTTGTTTTTCAAACTGTCATTGATATCAACACTATGACGATGTTTGGTAAATTGATAAAGATCAGAAATAAACTGAGGGAGCTAGAGTGTTAGCAAAGCAACGTTAAGGTATTTTGTTTTAATAAATCAAGGGTACTATGCTGTTTTTAGTTTGGCATGGTTATAGGTTTTCAATTTGCCCATGTTATTTTCTATGACCGAGATAACTCATAAAATAAAACATATGTGTATATGTGTGATTAGATACTTCTATAATGCTTGTAATTTAAAATATCCATATTTACATTCTAAACAAGTTTGGTAAAGATCGGATGAAAAATGAAGGACCTAATGCGTTAGCAAAGCAAAACAGCACTTTTCTTTAAATCGAGGGTCACAACTAAATGTTTCTAACCCAAATTTGGCTGGCTATTGAACTTGTTAGGGCATTTATTTATATATGTATAAACACCTGACCAAGTTTGGTAAGGATCAGATGAAAATTGAAATAGCTACTAGAGATCCAACAAAGGCAATACTCCTAGTGTTGCTATTTCTATGAATACTTTAAATTGTTTGAGTTAACGAAATATATTATGAAATCGTTTTATGTACGAGTATATTTCATGCGTATTGCTTCAACCCTGGTGATATAATTTCAATGAAGCGTATATCAACTATTCATCAACGACATCGCGGCCAGTGTCTTGCAGTCCAACATTCGACTCTTCATCGAAGAACTATACTGTTTGCCATAATAAAGATGGCATTAACACCAAAGAACCTAAAGGGAATGTAGCGACACAGCCAAACAGCTCTATTATTGAAATTTCTGAAAAACGTGGAAAAGGGTGAAAGAATTATCAAAATCGGATGATAAACAAAAAAGATATGACCGTTTAAAGGTTGTTCTAAAACGAATATGGGAGCCGCCATTTTTAGAACTATGACGTCATAGTTCCATATTACCATATATGGAATATTGATAAATATCATTTAAAACGAAGAAAATCACTGCAAATTAATGAATTTTTTTTACTGGCCATATAAAGCATTATTATTATGAAGTATTACATATTTTTCATACAGTTGCTGTAAATATTTTCCTATAAATCAGTAAATTTTCATATTTATAAATATTTCATGTATGGTCATTTAGAACTGTGATGTCATAGCTCTCAAAATGGCCGCTTCCATATCCGTTTCAACAGAAACTTCAAATGCTCATATCTTCTTTGTTTATCATCCGATTTTGATAATTCTTTCATCCTTATTCAAGTTTTTCAGAACTCTCAATAACAAAGATGGTTTGGCTGTGTCGCTACATTCCCTTGAAAAAACATCACTGTGTTTTAAATACCGACAGCAATCTGTACATTATCAGCCTCACTGCGTGTAACAAAGTGTTCCATTTCGAAATGTAGATGTGGGCTTAATGTAAAAACATCGATAGAAATACATAAGGTACATGCAATTTATGATTATAAGTAAGACTAAAACTTTAGAAGTATACTAAATAATAATTCCATTAGTTTCGATTACCTTTCGGTTCCATAGCTTGTTACGTCCCCTGAAACTCTTCTTTTCAAAATGGCCGCGCCCATGGTTTGGAATTGTTCAATTTGTCAGTTATGTGGAAAAACGAGACCTATGTTTAAAACAGCTTTGTTTCGCACACTCACCAAATCAAAATGCAGGTAATTTTGAAGATGCAAACTATTTCAGTGCTTGAGTAATACGAGAATTACAAAAAAAAACCGGAAACATACTTAACGGGTCTTTACCCCACCCACATAAAACGCCATGCATAAAACGTATGATCCATCAACTTCCAGTACTGTACTGGGTTCTCTGAAAGATTCTCAGTAACGTTTTAAAAATGTGTACTTGATAATTACATCCTGTGGTGCCTCGGCTAGACTGTATAACTTAATTAGAGGAGCGATCTAAACCATGATTGTGGGTTAGATACATTCTTCAAGTTCAGTGCTCCATATAAGACACGTATCTGCATAATTGCTAATTATTAATGCTATTCTGATGAATCAATTTGGTCGTGCATTGGTTAGTTAAGCCTTTTTTCTAAGTAATAGATTACATTTTTTTCATGATCGAGTTATCTTAATAATTCAATAACTTATTTCATTCATTTGTACTAAAATTTACAATAGAATGAAATAAGTTCTAATTTTGCAACAAGTAATCATATATTTCTAAAGGGGTATCACAATTTATACTCAAAATAAATGTTTGGTCGGATTCATTCAATTGCTTTAATGACCAGAACATACTTGAAATGTGTTTCTTTTTTTCATTATAGTTTGTAAAAGGCTTAGAATGAAAATATGTTTAATCCAGCTTATGTTGTTTGTCGGAATAACTTCCTAAGTTCTTGCTGGCTTTTATTGTTTTTTAAAGTGTGTCATAGTCCTTCATAAAAAGACTTCGCATTTTGTATATTTCACGTTTCATTTCTTTTTTTTTTAATGTTTTTTTTTAATTTTCTGTCAAAATGCAGCAGCAACGAATGAGAAAAATTATCACAATAAAGAAGACTGAACATGAACAAAACTACTATATGAAGTCTAAAAATTTGGACTAGAGTGTGTCCCAGTGGTAAGTATGACAATTAACTGTGTCAATACCTTCCTGTTGTTTGGAGAGACATGGATCCCACATCATTTTAGGCAAAACACATGTACGTGTTACTGTGGTCTTTTCCCATTTCTCAAGGGAGAGAGGTCTTGCTGCAGTAAAATTTTCAAATTATTTATTAGAATTTAATTAATGTTTTCAGTAATTTATTATTATGTTAAAAGCTACACTATGTTCAATCATTGACATGTTTAACCTATTGAAAAGTATTTTCATTAGATCATTGTCAACAAATGCCAAGCAGAGACTGGTACCAGCTAGTGTCAGACCTGATAAACAACCCAAGTGGCAGCCAGTGATAGGACTTGAGATTCATGCCCAAATTCAGGCTGACAGTAAACTGTTCTCCGGCTCCTCGGCCAAGTTTGGCGGCCCTGTCAACTCACAGGTGGCTTTCCTCGATACTGCATTACCAGGCACACTACCAGTGAGTGACCACAATAATGGTGATATGGCAGTCACAAAGCATATCTTTAAGCCTTGGCAATAAAGTCTATAATGTTGATTTATATAGATGAGCGATAAAAAGAACATTGAACATAGTTCATTAAAATACTCAATGCTGATTGGTTATATTGAGGAAGTAATAAAATATCTATCAAGACCTTTAACATCGCGGCCTTCTACTGTTAGGACAACATTTTAAACAAGTTTAAACGTCAGAAAACATGCAAAACAACGATAAAATTATTTAAAACCTGATGAATATCATTTAAAGCAAAGAGAATCACTGCAAATGAATCCAAACTCCTTACCTGGTCATACAAAGCATTATTGCCATTGAGTATACATATGTTTCATACAGTTACTGTATATTTTTTCCTGTAACTCAGTAAATTTACATATTTATAAATATTCCATATATGGTCATTTAGAACTGTGATGTCATAGCTCTCAAAATGGTGGCTTCCATATCCGTTTCAACAGAACCTGAAAATGGTGGCTTCCATATCCATTTTAACAGAACCTTCAAATGATCATATCTTCTTTGTTTATCATCCAATTTTGATCATTTTTTTCACCCTTTTCCAAGTTTTTCAAAACTTTCAGTAATAAAGCATGTCAGGCTGTGTCGCTTTTTACCCTTTAAGTTTTACTAGACACGTCATGAAACATTGTATATCGTCCATTGTTGAAATATTGAGTCGGTAGGTCAAAGGTCAAAGTCACAGTGAACTTCACCTTGAAAATGGTAGCATTAAAACTATGTGAAGAGGGATGTGTGTTAACTGTCCTAAATACTTGGATAGTTATATATTTTATTTAGGTATTAAACAAAAGATGTGTTGAGGCAGGTGTGATAACAGCCCTAGCTCTTGGATGTACAATCAACAAAGTATCGATGTTCGACAGAAAACATTATTTCTACGCAGATCTACCCGTAAGTATCAAGGTTTGACAGAAAATAAAGGGGTGTCATTAAGAGGCGGTAGACAGGGATTTCCCCACTGCTACTTTGGTCTAATATGAATACTTTACTAGTATTTTATACAAGGATCGATCAAAATACCCGGCTACTCTGCTCTGCAGTCCGCTTACTTGAAAAGTTAGACACCCCTGAAAACAATATTTCTGTGCTGACCTACCTGTTAGTATCACGGTTTGACAGAAATCACTATTTCTAGATCTGAGTGACACATTTTAAATATGGAGTAATGATTTTAGGGAACATTGGGAAAACTAGACCACTACCTCTTATTACTGATAGGAGACAAGAGAGGCCATTCTCACCTATCACAAAATCTAAAATTTGAAAATTGTGCACTCTCATAATATTATTATCTAAATTATAGTTTATTTTACAATTTGACTACCGGTGTAATATTACCCAGACTAATCTTATGCATTTCTTCTGAAAGTTATTTAAATTTAACGCAAAGGTCAGGCAAAAGGTCATCTCTGTACATTTACAGTCATACTATCAGTATGTAGTCGTGAATTTGATTTGCAAAATAAATGCAACTTCAGATATGCTCTTCTTTTAACTAATATTCAGGCTGGCTATCAGATCACACAACAACGACAGGCACTGTCAAACGGTGGGTCATTTACCTTCTTGGTTTATGGACGGACACAGGATGATTGCATAGAAAAAACTGTGCGTATTACCCAACTTCAGTTGGAGCAGGATTCGGGCAAGAGTCTGCATGATGAGGAGGGGAAGAGAAGCTTGATTGACCTTAACAGAGCAGGTATGTACACAGTAACAAGTTGTGCCGGTGCCAGGTACGGTTTCACCAGTTTTATGTTTGGCCAATCATGTAAAAGTATCCATTTTCCAGCTTCCTCTCTGTATGACCTTATCTATGTTACCAAGCATTCAGACTGTGATGAAGTGTCAAATCAGTTTCATCAAGATTTCTTATCAGTTTTTATTGTTTCATTACTATGTTAGCGAGCTTTGTATCTCGGTGAATAAGGCCTTGCACTTGTCTGCCTCGTTATGATTTTGGTGTTAGGAAAAAATACATGTAGATGGTATTCACTTTTAAGGTCTCTTTATGATAGTTGAATTTAGCTTTGACCTTAATGACACTATCTATGTGCACGGGTTCTTATAGTTCTGACCATCTCTCTGTAGGCTGTGCGTTGATGGAGATAGTTACAGAGCCAGATTTCACGAGCGGAGATGAGGCGAGGGCGTTTGTACGAGACCTCAGATTACTGCTGATGACTATTGGCACGTGCAATGGCAAGATGTCAGGTAATGTACCTGTTTGGCACGTGTGATGGCAAGATGTCAGGTAACGCAATTGTTGCAACGTTCTGTTTTACAATTTATTCTGTAATCATTCTGCTAATCACTCTCAAGGTGCTTTGACGGCAACACGATTGACTAAATGAACCCCACTTGTTTTTTGCAATGCCTATATGCTATAGGATTGTGCTTAATTGAAAGGGTAAATATCCACTTACAATATCAGATGGAAAAACATTATCATCTCAAATTTATTCTCGCCTATCACATGGCCCTATATTGAAATATTTTGAAACAAAATCAAACATGATTCACATTAGAATGGATAGTCTACTTTATGTACCTGTGCATAACGTTTCCTACTAAGTTGGAGCGACGTGGTCTAGTGGTAGAGCGTTGGACCCATGATCCAAACGTCGTGGGTTCGATCCCCGCCATAACCATATGTGTTGTGTCCCTGAGCAAGACACTTTATCTGCATTGCTTAGTACTGTTTCTACCCAGGAAGTCAATCAAGAAGTACCTTAGAAGCAAATAGCTTACAAAAGGTATAGAATACTGTAAGTTGTTCTTTATATTAATTATTGATAAAACATTTACATCAATAACAGGAGGATGAATACCAGTAGATGCGAGAAAATGTTAAAATAAATCTCCATTGTACAGAATACTCTTCTTGATGTGAGGTCAGAGGTCAAAAATCTTTAAATCTTTGTTTTTATTGAATGGTTTAATTACTATATAAGTAATTTTCAATTGCAGAAGGATCATTGCGAGTAGATGCCAACATATCTGTCCACCGTCTGGGGGAACCTCTCGGCGTGAGGTCGGAGGTCAAGAATATTAACAGCATGAACAGTGTGAAGAAAGCTATAGGTAATCGTGTGTGTCTACATATAGAATCAATGTATACCAAGGAGAAGGTGCTTGAAGATTATTGGAAACTATATCAAACAATGGGTTAAAACCTCTATGGCAGTGAGAAAACAATATTTAGAGGCATCCTTCGCATATCATGTTTAAATGTTTGATACAAGTGAAATATACAACATTGATTTTTTTTCATAAATAATGGGAAAATGAGCTCGATAATAAAATTCTCTGAGACCAGTCTCCCTACTTGGCCTGTCGGAAGTTGGCAGGTATGGCATAGCTGTGCCACATCTATTTTTGCATATATATATGTAGTGTCTCGTCGTACCCTTTGAATCGTCATACCCTTTGAATCGTCATACCCTTTGAAGTTGTCTGTCCCTGTTTGATCTAGCGTGTACTGTATCCGATGTGATATCCAATGCTGTATAACGATGATTCATTTCCTGTTTACAGAGTATGAGATAGTCAGACAGATAGCGGTGCTCGAAGCAGGAGGCGAGGTAGAGAACGAGACACGCTCATTTGATATAGATTCAGGGTACGTTTGGAGATTAATACATTTTGTACATAATGATGTGAATGTAATTTGATGAAAAACTGACAGAACAATGTATTTTTATTTATTTTATGCTATTTGTATAAATAAATTAAACATTGTCAACTATGATAGCATAATAAAAATAATGTACTAATGATTAGTCTTAAACTCATTAAATTTCATTCAGATACATCAAGATGAGAACTATTAATGCATACAACATATAGGTCAATGCGACATACCTTGCTGGTTTTCATTCTAAGTCATTAACAATAGCCATAGATTCTTTAAAATTCATACACTGATACATCAAGATATGTACTTTACCAAAAATAGTTGAAATGCTTGCTTAAATTCAATCTATATTTTAGTCATATATTTTGTAAGGTAGCTAAATATACCTGTCTTTATAAATAGTTTGTAGTTCTTTTCATCAAATGGCGTGTGCTAGTTTTAAAAAAATCATTTATTGTGTGCTATTGTTTGTCTTCTAAAGAAAGTTACCTTACTCATATACTAGTATGTGTATTGACAAGCAGCAAAATATGACATACCTTGTGGGTAAAATAAGAAGAAACCCTTGGTAAAATTGTAAATTTGTAAAATTTGTTTTTGTTACTTGCCTTTTAGGAAATATGTTCTTTTGAAATTAGATAAATTTCTATCCAGTTTTAACTTTCAGTATAAAGCATGGAAATATAATACTTTTTTGGTGAACTACTTATGTCCCTTTAAAGACATTTTCTATAGTTTTTTCTGCATAACAGATTTTCTTTAAACTTTTAGTACAGTAAGTCTGTTATATATAGACAGAAAAGGCAAAAATAATGGTAGGTCACCGTGATTGTTAAAATTTTAAAAAATCATTTGTAATGCCACTGTCATGTCAATCTGTCCAAAAAGTTGAACAAGTCCATGAAATAGCTAAATAAGACATTTTTGAAGTCTAATCATTTATTCTTGGTCACAATTCTGCTAAAATTGTATTAAAGTAAAGAACATTTAATTACAATACCATTTAAAGCTCATCTTTATGTAAAACCTATATTTTTTTACAAAATCTGTTGAGACCATTACCACAATTTATGCACATATTAGCCCATAATGATACAATTTCCTTTTTTTTTGGATGTTCCCAATAATAGAATTTGTTTAAACTTTCTAAGCACATAGTTTAACATAAATAAAAACAAAATGTGCAATAAAAATTATAGGTCCCCATGCTTGTTTAGAAAAAAAATTTGAAACCCTACCCTTATGCTAAAAGGCCAAGTTTTGTATGAAATTATATAGAAATGGTATATTTTCCTTTTTTGTTATGTTCCTAATAACAGAATTTGTTCAAACTTCCTAGGCACTTATTTGAACATATATTTAGACAATGTATGCAATTAAATTTATAGGTCCCCATGCATATTGGGATTTAATATTGGTTTTTGGAACCGTACCATTATGCTTAAATTTTTTAATTTTGTTGGAATTTTTACAAAATGCTATATTTTTCCTTATTTATGTATCTAATAATAGGCCTTTATTTAAATAAAGACAATAAAAAAAAGTAAAAAAAAAGTAAATAAAAATAAAAAAAAAAAGTAAAAAAAAAATTCCAAAAGAAAATTCAAAAAAAAAAAAAAAGGAAAAAAATATAACTAGACATTAAAAGCAACATTCCCGTAAATTTGTAGGAAAATCCATCCACTAGTTTTAGAAATGAAGTCGCCCAAAGAAGCTGCGCATGGAAAACTACCGAAAATGCCTTTAAATAAAAATGATTCCAGTGAGTTTAATAATTCTGTTCATGATCTACACTTGAACTTGAAAAAATAACAGTACCTCAGATCTACAATCTTTGGTATAAATGATCTTCAAGTCCAGCCCATACAGTATCGATCTTGGACAATATAAACTATTGTATAATCATTAATAAACGCCCCTCCCCTAATAAACGGCCCCCCCTACTCCCCCCAACATTTTTTTTAGAAATATATTTTTTAAAACTTACTAAAAGATGCAAGTTTATTATCTGTTTCATTCACACTGCAACACACAAAATCACTAGAAAACTTCAAATCCGAAGCATTAATTGATTGAATTTGACATGCAGACTTTGGTTTCTTGGTATTAAAAGAAAATCATTCAATAATGTCTGATTTAAAAGTTAAATTATGTATTTTTGTTCACAAATAAACGTCCCTCTTTTCAAAAATGTTATGCCCCTATGGGCGTTTATTAGGGATTATAGGGTAATGTGGATATAGTCTATTCTAGGTTATCCATTAGCCTCGTCCGTTGGATGGAGACATAAACCGTGCAGTCCCGTGTATCCGAGACAATCCTCCGAGCACGTTAAAAAACATAGAAATCTTCTAATCTAATTCGATATTAAGTGTATGGCAGGATTCTATATCTCCTTCCCCCCACTCTGGGGTGGCTTGAAATAAGCTAAACAATGTGTAGGTGAGCCGTTAAAATACAATTCTCAGTTATCCTATTGATTACTATTCTGTCTCCAGAGAAACTGTCACAATGAGAGACAAAGAGGCGAAGCAAGATTACAGATTCATGCCTGAGCCCAACTTGCCTCCCCTGCACGTGTATACGTCTGATCACGTGCCCACCAAGTCAACACCTGTAGTCGTGGTGGACAGACTAAGGGAGACAATTCCACGGTTACCAAGGAAGATGAGAGAGTATGTGATGGAGAAGTATGGGTTGAACCTGTACCAGGCTGCTGTTATTGTGGTATGTGGGGTTGTTACAGGCTGCTGTTATTGTGGTATGTGGGGCTGTTACAAGCTGCTGTTATGGTATGTGGGGTTGTTAAAGGCTGCTGTTATTGTGGTATGTGGGGCTGTTACAGGCTGCTGTTATTGTGGTATGTGGGGTTGTTACAGGCTGCTGTTATTGTGGTATTTGGAGCTGTTACAAGTGGCTGTTATTGTGGTATGTGGGGCTGTTGCAGGCTGCTGTTATTGTGGTATGTGGGGCTGTTACGGCCTGCTGTTATTAGGGTAGGTGGGGTTGTCACAAGCTGCTGTTATTGTGGTGTGTGGGGCTGTAACAAGCTGCTGTTATTGTGGTATGTGGGGCTGTTACAGGCTGATGTTATTGTGGTATGTGGGGCTGTTACAAGCTGCTGTTATTGTAGTATGTGGAGCTATTACAAGTGGCTGTTGTTGTGGTATGTGGGGTTGTTACAGGCTGCTGTTATTGTGATATGTGGGGTTGTTACAGGTTGGTGTTATTGTGGTATGTGGGGTTGTTACAGGCCACTGTTATTGTGGTATGTGGGGCTGTTACGGGCTGCTGTTATTAGGGTATGTGGGGTTGTCACAAGCTGCTGTTATTGTGGTATGTGGGGCTGTAACAAGCTGCTAATATTGTGGTATGTGGGGCTGTTACAGACTGATGTTATTGTGGTATGTGGGGCTGTTACATGCTGCTGTTATTGTGGTATGTGGGGCTGCTCTAAGCTGCTGTTATTGTGGTATGTGGGGCTTTTACAGGCTGCTGTTATTGTGTTATGTGGGGCTGTTACAGGCTGCTGTTATTGTGGTATGTGGGGCTGTTATAAGCTGCTGTTGTTGTGGTATGTGGGGCTGTTACAGGCTGCTGTTATTGTGGTGTGTGGGGCTGTTACAGGCTGCTGTTATTGTGGTATATGGGGCCGTTACAGGCTGGTGTTATTGTGATATGTGGTGCTGTTACAAGATGATGTAAGTGTGATATTGGGGCAGATACAGGCTGCTGTTATTGTGGTATGTGGGGCTGGTACAAGCTGCTGTTATTGTGGTATGTGTGGCTGTTACAGGCTGCTGTTATTGTGGTAATTGGGGCTGTTACAAGCTGCTGTTATTGTTTCATTGTGGCTGTTACAGGCTGCTGTTATTGTGGTATGTGGGACTGTTACAAGCTGTTGTTATTGTGGTATGTGGGGCTGTTACAAGTCTAGTATGTTTGATGTGTGGTTGTCAGTTTTGACCATACACTGCACCGTGAAGATAAGATAAGTTTCTTATTTAGTGGCCTGTGTCTGGCCCAGGCAGTTGTTATTGTGGTATGTGGGGCTGTTACAACTCTGGCATGTTTGGTATATGATGGTTTGACCACACTCTGAACTGTAAAAATAATGTAGTTTCTTATTTAGTGGCTTGAATCTGTACCAAGCTATTGTTATTGTGGAATGTGGTGCTGTTGCAACTCTAGTTTCTTATTTAGTGGCTTGAATCTGTACTAAGCTACTGTTATTGTGGAATGTGGTGCTGTCGCAACTCTAGTTTCTTATTTAGTGGCTTGAATCTGTACCAATCTACTGTTATTGTGGAATGTGGTGCTGTCGTAATTCTAGTTTCTTATTCATTATTGATTTTAGCCATGCTTACCCTCACTTGCACATGAAGTTCATTTTAAATTGTTTTGTTTTCCTTCAAAATACACAGAATATTGTAAAAGAAATGTGTTCATATTAACAAATAAAATCTCCTGCCCTATATCTTTGTTCAATATTTCATTTGTTGACATTAATCAGAAACTAGATCACAGCACCCAAACGCAATGGCACACAAACCTCTAAACACTCTGTACACAAAACTTGGAGTAAAATATCATTTTTTAGCAAAAGTGAGAAATATTGTCTTATAGAAATCACAGCACCCAAACACAATGGCACCGTAGATCCGCACTGTACCACAAACCTCTAAACACTCTGTACACAAAACTTGGAGTAAAAAATAAACTTTTGCAAAAATGAGAAAAATTGTCCTATAGAAATCACAGCACCCAAATCAATGGCACCACAGATCTGCACTACCACAAACCTCTAAACACTCTGTACACAAAATTTGGAGTAAAATATTTACTCATGTATGTCAGTAAATACTATATAGGAATTGAATATTTACAGAATGAAGATTTGCTTGGTCATTATGAAATCCTGGTTCAGAACAGAGATGTTAAAAAGATGACGACTTTCCTGATCCACGAGTTTCTCGCACCTGTCCTGGAGAGGGACATCATGGTCTCGGATTGGTGAGAACAGTTTTTATTACATTTCTGTGGGTGAAAGATTGGGATTTCTCAGTGAAAGAATATTCATAATCGCTAAATATTAATAACTAATTCCGACATAAAAACAACTAACTGTGATGTTGAGTTATGATGTCAATAATGCGTTATTGACGTCGACATCATCTGTCGATAATGTTCAATAAAGCGAATAATTTAGGTTAAAACAAGCAAATTCGATGAATTGATATCCCACGCCGAATGATGTATTATCCTCAAGTTTGGAAATGTGTTCGTTTTTTTTTTTAAGTAGTATAAATCATGACCTTGAGCCTTCATAAATTCGAATATCTACTCGATAGTATTTTTGAAATTCATCACCACAGTAAATTTGCAAAAAAGATGTACCATTTTAAGGCATTGACTTTTATAGTGGGACTAAAGGGCTTGACTGTAATATTAGCAGGTGTGTATAATATAGTAATAAAATTAATGTAATATACAAGAAATGTAGAATTGTATATCAATGATTACTTTTTAATTACCTGGCCATGTGATATTGATCAATCTGATTACTTCATCTCATTACTACGGCTACTATCAGATGATCTTGTTATTTCAGGGGGAGGGATGTATTTGGCTCAAGTATGGCTAGCTTTAAAATAAATCAAACTTTCATTAATATAAACACTCAAACCAAGTTTGACCTGTGACTCAGGGGCAGAGCCAAATTTGATCCCAGTGTCACCATTTAAAACTTGGTAGAGGACCATAAGCTGAGTGTAAATACAAAATATTCAACTGTTGGCTCTTGTAGTTTCAGAGAAGAAGATTTTTTAAGTTTTTCCCTATATAAGTCATGTAAAACATTTCCCTATAACTCTATGTAAAACTGTTAAATCAATTATAGGGAAATCCTTTACTCAATGGTAGTCGTGTTTTGTTTTTTCACTCACTCGCATACGCTCATTTGTGAAAAGAACAACACATCTACCATCTCGTGAAGGATTTCCCTATAATTGATCCCAGCAGTTAAATAATCTCTATATCATAACGTAACGAGTATAGTAAAACTCAGTGGGGGTGTTTGCAAATAATTTTTTAAAGTGCATAATTTCTTTCTGGTCAAAGAGCTAGCTTTTGTGGTCAACAGGTAGAGCGTTCACATTTACCTGCTAGGAACCTCGAGTTTGAATCCACTCCTCGTCTGCTGATTTCTTCTTGTACGTTTACACATGCATATATGTTTAATTAAATGACACACATTATCCTTGACTGCTATCAGTATGTGTTTATATAAACTCTTATGTACTGAAATATTATAATAAGATCAATAAATGTTTTGCGTACAAAAGCTTAAAAAACAGTGTAAAGCCGAAGTGACCAATGAAGAACAGACTATTTTTGCACCTCACACAAAATTCTAGGCATCTCATTGGTTGAGTGCGGTCACGTGGTCACCCAATATTGTTCTATAGTGGGTCAGAAGATTTCAATATGGACTACAATTTCGATTCAGAGCTTAAATAATTTGCATATAGTTCTTTAAGGCATTAGTAACAAACATAGTAAATTAATAATATTTTTAAACTGTACCGGTCGTGACGTCAACATCATGACGTCAAATTGGGCGAACGTCTCGATGAAGTTGACGCTCCATTAAAATGGGTTACATATCGGTGTTTGCCTTAAAAATGGTGCTCGATGCAATAAACAGTTATTGGGTTTGTTACTGACCCCCTACAGAAATATGTGGAATCAGTCAGATATATAGGGGGACTCGGCTATTGCCTCGCCCCCTATAAATCTTACTGACCCCTCATATTTCTGTAGGGGATCAGTAACAAACCCAATAACTAATATTATTCCTATGCATTGTACTCTGATATTACCCACCTTAGCTATATACAGACAAGATATGGGGGATGCAATTGTATATGGAGCGTACAAGGCCTTTCCTCTGATCATTGTGGTTTTTTTTCCAGCTCATTACCTTCATCTGCAATAGGATCTCTGTATGACTGGTATAGCAGTGACAAGCTGTCCTTGATTAACGTGCAGAAGGTGATGCAGCTCCTTCTAGATGGCCCCTGTCAGGACCCCATAACTATCGTGGACGCCCACAACCTGTGGCAGGTCAATGATGAAGAATACCTGACACGTATCTGCAAGCAAATCGTTGATGCTGACCCAAACACAGTGAGTACAATGGTTAAAACTGTCACGTCACTCGTACATTTCTGTCATGATATTAACAAGTTTGCAATGTTTCTATAAACAATTAAGAGAAGACAATTAATATACTTTGGCAGGGATATACATTCACAGAATTTCTACTTATAGTTTAAAATCAGTATGCATAGTGAGATTCTGTTACTGTTCAACATCTCTACATATGTTACACAGGATGCATGGATTACTTTTTTGTCATGCATAAATAAGTGCAAAACATTCTTTAATTAATTCTGTATTATCAAAGCTTTCTTGGAAATAAGTGCTTGTTTTATGACTAATTGATTGCTATCTGTTAAAAATTTGTAAGTGTTTGATTCAGCCAGAGCCAACTGTAAATAAAGGGTTATGGCCCTTGAGTTAAGGGAAATAATTTGATTGACACAAAATTGTATTTTTATGCCCCCGAAGGGTGGCATATAGTAGTCTGTCCGTTCGCGTGTACAATCGTGTCCGCTTCATAACTCTGACAATAATGGACGGATTTTCAAATAACTTCGCACAATTGCTCACCACAACAAGACGACGTGTCGCGCACAAAAACCAGGTCCGTGGCTCCAAAGTCAAGGTCACACTTGCAGGTCAAAGGTCAAAATCCGTTCGTCTGTACACTCGTGTCCGCTTCATAACTCTGACAATAATGGATGGATTTTCAGATAACTTCGCACAATTGCTCACCACAACATTACGACGTGTCGCGCACAAAATCCAGGTCCTTGGCTCCAAGGTCAAGGTCACACTTAGAGATCAAAGTTCAAAATCCGTTCGTCTATACAATCGTCTCCGCTTCATAACTCGGACAATAATCAACGGGTTTTCAAATAACTTCGCGATTTTTTTTTTATTGAATTTTTTTTTTTGAATTTTATTTTATTTGATTTTTATTGTTTGTTTGATTTTTTTTTTTTAAATTATTTTTAAATATATCTGTTGGTTTCATATTGCTCCAAGGTCAAGGTCACACTTACAGGTCACTTCGGGGGCATTTGTCACTTACTGTGACATTTCTTGTTTATCCTGTTTCTATGCTATTGGTGTTGTAAAGTATAGCTGTGCTTGTATTTTCAGGTTGCCAAGTATAAGCGTGGAAAGAGCAAAGCCATAAATAAACTGATGGGTAAAGCCCGTAAACTGACGGAGGACAGGGGCAACCCTGTCAAAATAAGCCAGATATTTAAAAAGTTGATGTCTGAATAATGTAAATAAATTATCATATGTTAAATTAGTGTTGTTATTTTCTGTCTGTTTTTTGCATTGAATGCAAAAGTCATTGCAGCATTGGTGGCAACAGTACTAAAATAAACTGGATTATTTTTGTCATAGGCCCATAGCTACACTGAGGCACATTCAGGCAGTTGCCTCGGTAGAATAATGTACATACTTTACATAATTATATCGATCAATAATCAAGCATTGAAAAAAATGTCTTGCTTAAAACTCAAATTTTGTCAGAGACATGCACTAAATCGCAGGTAATCGCACAAAGAAATCACAAAGAGTGGTTGGGTTGGAGGGTGCATTGCCACCGGACCTCCATAGAAAGGGTTTTGCCTCGGTGAATTTTTTTGGGCTGGCTACGGGCTTGTTTGAGTATTATAAAACTTCACATATTAGTTCTAGTTGTGTCAGGAGTTGTTCCCTTAACTGGTACAAAATGAAAAGTTTGGTTTCTGCTCAATAACTTAAACCTTAGGACCTTAAGATTATCAAACTCAAAATTATACACATCGCATTGTTATAATAAAACATTCAAATTTTGATTATCAGCATCATTGGTCATTACTTTAGGAGTTATTGCCCTTGACTGATAGAAAAATGGGAAAGGTTTCTGCTCAATAGATTAAGAAGGCTTTAGTTTAAAGGCCTATTTCCCAGGCTAACTGTTGGGAGAAAGCATGAAAAAGCATGAAAAGCTTGCTTATTCACTGCTAATATGCTTCATGACTGATTAGCTCAGGTATAGACATTAAAGGTACTAACACGCCAAATTATGGAAAAATTACTCTACAAAATCGTTTATCCAAACCCTATCCGGGTGTTCAGCTATTCATTGGTACTTAATACCCGTGATCGGGTGTTCAGGACATAAACTAATGTATATGTATCGTTAACGGTTTACTAGTATAGGTTTATTCATTGGTACTTAATACCCACGATCGGGTGTTCAGGTCATAAACTAATGTATATGTACCGTTAACGGTTTACAAGTATAGGTTTATTCATTGGTACTTAATATCGATCGATTATCAGTAAAACGAATTATGAGTTGGTAACTCTTAATTTGACTCCTCCCCCCGTTTTGGATTCAGGTTTGACTGGTTAGAGTCATTTGTAATGTGTCGATAGAGTTCAGATTTTCAAAATATGTAAGTTAAATATATAACTTGACGTCAATAGGTTTAGAAATGGTATACATCGGTGTAACTTCGCCAGTTGATGGTGGGATGGGGACTTTAAGGGTCGTTTACAAGTTTTCTTTCAAGTTTGAGTTGCTATCCAGCTGGCTTGCGGAACGTCGGTGGTTCTACCCAGGTGCCCACATGTGCACGAAAATTTCCCGGAGGAGCACCTGGGGTCTTCCTCCACCAATGGAAGCTGGAAAGTCGCCATATGACCTTAGCTGTTGGTGCGACTATAAAATCCAATTCAATCAATCAAGTTTGAGTTGCATTGCTTTATTGAATGTTAGCTAGGGCATAGCTATATAATGTTTTGTATTTTGATTTAATGGAAAAAGGAAAACAAAAACATTTTGGCTTAATTAAACACATTTTCAGCTCGACTATTCAAAGAATAAGAGAGCTTATGTAATCACCCTGGCGTTGGTGTCGGCGTCCTACATCAAGGTTTGCGTGTAAGCTGCGTTTAACTCTATGTCTCTTACATTTCTTATCCTAGCACAACCACATTTGGCCATGGGCTTCCCTATAGCATTATCTTAACGATTGCTTAAGCAATTTGGTTCCTTTAACCCATGTAAATGGGCTTCCATGGAAACCAAATTCTGATAGCCCATAACATGTGTCCCATTTCACATCAAATTTTGCGTGTAAGCTGTGTTTACAAGTCTATATCTCTTACATTTCTTATCCTAGCACAACCAAATTTATCCATGAGCTTCCTTATAGCATTATCTTAAGAGCTTCTTAAGTAATTTTGGTTCCTGTAAACCCTGGCTCCATGGAACCCAAATCTGATAGCCCTTAAAATATGTCTATTTCACATCAAATTTTGCGAGTAAGCTGTGTCTATATATCTTATATTTCCTGTCCTAGCTCAACTAAATTTGGGAATTGGTTTCGTTATAGTATGTTGTAAGGGTTGCATAAGTAATTTTGTCTCTGGCAATTCTGGGCTCCCATGGAACCCAATTGGGATGGCCCTAAAATGTACAATAAAGGCAGATCTAGGTTTGCATGTAAGTGGTTGTGTATATCTATAATTTTGGTTGGGTTTTCTTCTAGCATTATGCACATTTTATTCATACTCACCCATATTGGGGGCACAGGCTCTCTACTCTCCGGGCCCCCTCCCCCACCCACCCCCGTTTGTTTTTGTTTTTTGACATATTTCTGTGTTGTTCTGGTCAATCTTACACATATAGCTATGTTGCCCCCCACCCCTTGCCTTCCCCCACTCAAAACTGTTTTGTGTGTTTTTTTACTTATTTCTGTCATGGATATACAGGTATGTAGATCTATGTTTCTGTGTTGTTTTGGTCAATTTTACCCATATAGCTATGTGTCCCCCCCCCCCCCCCCCCCCCCTCCCCCCCCCGCTTTGCTTTTGTTTTTTTGTTACATATTTCTGTGTTGTTTTGTCAATTATTACACATATAGCTATATTGTTCCCAGTCCCCTTGCCTTCCCCGCGCACCCCACTCGAACAATTTATTTTTTTACATATCTTCTGTTGTTTTTGGTCCATTATTACCCATATACCTATGTTGCACAGGGCAGTTATGACCCTTGATATAGTTTAAAATGCTATATTTTGCGTCGTTAAGATGATAGGGCCTTCATTTTTCATGTCCCCACCCCCCACCCCCCCCCCCCCCCCCCTGTTGTGGTGGGGTGATAAGAATCACCGACAGATCGATACTTAGCAGAGGGGTAGGACCCCCCCCCCCCCCCCCCCCCCCCCCCCCCGAATGTAACCACCTGTTGACCGTGGTGGCGACCCGTGTCCGTGGAGAAGGGAGTCCTGGTGGTTGAGTGGCGTGGAGATCGGTAGTTTTCTCCACGTTGCAACACACCACATTGGTCCATACTTCAACTAGACGGGCGGTCAGATTTGGCCCGATCTGATCAAACGGGTTTGTCACGCCAGCTATAAGATCCGACCTTTTATTCAGACAGTACCAGTACACTGTATCTTACTTACATTTTTATATTGTTCTACTTTAAACATTATATAGATAGGGTCTTTTATGGCGGTGGCGCACGGGCTAATCATTGTATTTCAAAAACGCTATATGGCTATACTCGTGCCACTTTTTAAGCGGATACATAAGTGCGGCTCTTTGACTTTTAGTTGAGGGGTTATATCCAGCTGGGTGGTATGGGGGGGTCCTTATGCGTTAGCTTTATATGAGATATACCTTCACGTATTCTTGCGATTTTGACAGTTGGATTTCCACATCAAATGTCCCTTGTTGGACTTAAGAGGTGGGTGAGAAGCGTGAAGATTGAATTCTTAACGCCACATCATGGCACACACAAAACGCACAAACAACTAATAAACGGAAAGAAAACAGAACATGAATCGGATATCTGAGGAATCAGTAATCAATCAATCTTTTCCTCGTTTTCTCATTATCGAATCGGAAAACGGGGAAAAACCTATTACAGATATGTCACCTTTCGTGATCGAGAAAACTGTCCATTCCATTGCTGGACATGTAAAACAAATTAAAAAATTAAAAAACAAAACAATTCTTATTGAAACAGACAAAAAGTCTCACTCCGATAATTACTTACAATACACAAATTTTCAACACAAAAGTCAAATGTGACGCTCACACACCTCTATGAAATCTCCAAAGGCGTCATCAGGTGCCCGGATCTCTCCGGAGTACCCGAAGACGAAATTATTCCACGAGCTTGCGCCA
>JAWPHD010016710.1:0-48422 GCA_037043455.1 Cyrtodaria siliqua
ATGAGAGCAATAAGCTTATCTTTGATAAGGTGGTGTGGTAATGTTGTATATAAATGTAGAAAAAATCATAAGTACTTAGATGGAGCTTGACGTTTATTGCAAATTTTATCAAGAACTGACATGTTAATAGACCTATATAAATGAATCCCAGAGTTTTCATAAGCTTTTAGCAAAATATTGTTTACCGTGATCTTTAACGGCAGTAAGACAAGATGTTTAAAAGTTTGGAGATATTTGTAGTGGTGCAAGAACTAGAATTGGAAATAAAAACGGGCTTTATATGGGCTTTAGATGTTTTTGCAATTTTAAAATACTGGGAAAATTCCAGCATTATCCCCAAATCAATTTTTGTATTTATAATATATTGGTTCAAAAGAAATTATTCTCCTTGACATCTTTTAAAATAACAAAACAAGAAATAATGAGAAAAAATAGTCCTATAGGAATCACAGCATCCAAAACACATTGGCACCGTAGGTCTACACTGCACCACAACCAAAGAGAATTAAATGTACAATGAAAAGAAACAATACACAACATAACGAGTGGTGAAGAGAGGGTTACCGACTTGGAAAGGTCAGTAGGCAATAAGGCCTATTGGTTAAGTCGTTTTACTCATTAAATAAGACGGATCATGAACAAAATTTAAAAAGATCGGGACAGGGAAATATGAAGTTCGGTTTAATTATCTTGCACACGTTATATACAAATGAAGGCCATAATAATAGTTTTTAAGTGTAATATGGCTTGACTATCCAACTTGTTGACTAGTACCTTTAACTTCACTTGTCATTTATCGGACCAAACATGTAGGTTACTGCTGATAAGGCTTAACCATTTTTGCAATATCACAATGTGTGTGTTTGTCTAGTCGCATTTCTTATCTTGATGATAAAACATGGCGGGCACGTTTTTTGAGAAATTGCCGTTTGCTCTGTTTTTCTTTGCTAGTGGTAAGTATTTTAATATTAATTTCTAGAATACAGACTAACGTATTAATGATTTAATTAATTTAACGCTACATACATTAAAAAAAGACTTGAAGAGATTTGTTTAATATATATCTACAACCGACCATAAATATCAAAATATCACACACATGTAATATGTTTTTACCACTTGGCTCGGGGAAACATTCCCACTTGGATGGGGATGTTCCCCGAGCAACTTCTTATGGGGGTGTATTGTGTCTCAACTTATTCGTTTTTTTCAATAGCTTTGTACTCGAGTTGAGGACTTTAATATTGGTAATATTTTGTATAACTAAACAGCTACTCAATCAGGGTTACCATTACCATAAACTTCGTTAAACCTTTGCAAATTTTTTATTATCGTAACCCGTGATTTATAAAACTTCGTAAGATTCTTGGTCATGATCACTTTCATACTATCTTTGTTAAACCTGTTAAAAAAGTTTTATCACAAGAGGTTATGACCCTATCATTTTTGCAACGTACTGCAATGCTTGGTGGTGAAACTCTTTGACAGTTCGACATTATGCTTACCTCTTTAATTATACGATGACCGGACAGGCTGTGGACCCTATGATGACGCCTACCTAAAGTCCATTTGGACGGTGGCGTTTGTTGTTTGTCTATAATCTTTCTTGTCGTGCCCTTAATGGTTTATTCTCTTGTTGCTCTGGCTTCTGCCAAGTCATTGTGTACCTTCATTGTGGCTTTCCAGGATATTGTTTTTTTGTATTATATTTACACGAGCATATTTGTGTTTTACCTATATTACCTATTGATGCTGCCTTGTTGGTTAGAGATTAGATCATAGCGGGGATTTCTTTATTAACACTGTCCTGTTTTAATGGGATGACAGTAGGGTAAATGTTAGGTTTGGTACACCCTATAACCGGTTTAAACCCCCAGTGACCTACTTTGCCACTGACCGTTCCAAGGTGGTAGCCCTATTGTCAACCCTTTTGTGTTTGTGATGTCGTTTTTATATTTGTTATTACTTTTGCCTTCTTGTTTGTCTGTTTGCGTGTTTGTTTCTGTGTTTTGCGGTTGACTGTCCTTTTTGAATGGTACTTTCCCTGTCCGATCTTTTTATATTTCTTTAAATTTTCCACGAATAAAACAAATAAGGATAAATGGCGCCATCATCATAGTTTACAAATGGCATGTTGATGGGTAAAAAAAAGAAGTGTTACTCTACTAAAGTTACGTGTTTAAGTTTAACTCTGTTTCCCAGGGATTTTGGTCAGCTGAATAATTTGGTAGTACATCTTACCGGTAAATGGGAACAGTATAACAACAACCAGGGTATATTCTCTAACAAACAAGGCAGCATAAATAGACAATATAAGCCTAACACATACATGATCATGTATGTTTGAATATAAACAAGCCCAGAAAGTCACACTGTAAGTACTCAATGACTTGGCAGAAGCCATGGCAACAAGGGAACACACAATATTTAAGACAAACATCAAACGGTACCGCCTTTGGAGGTTTTAGGTAGACGTCATCATAGGTCCACAATCTGTCCGGTCATCGCCCTATCAAAGAGGTAAGCATAGTCGCGAACTGTAAATGGGTGAACAAATAAAAATGCAGTGCGTTGCAAAATGTGGAATATAACCTCTAAAGTGACGTCATGATTTCTCGTACACATTGCCGCCGTATAAAAGGTAAATTAACAATCATTAATGTGAAACTATCACGTCATAGGTGTGTTATAGGATAATTAGGATCTTGCATTCGTGACTGTGTACTCGTTGGATAACAATATTGGATATTCAACAGAGCCTCGTATCCTATCATTTTATCCAACTCCTTAGTTAAAAAAAAAGTACAGTCGCCCATTTGTGTTCCTTTATATAAATACTGCAATAAAATATTCAAAGATGTATACGATTATCATCTATTTTGTATTCAACAATACATTCACGTTTTCGGATCAACATTTCACCTTCGGTTTAACTAGCCAATTTAATCGGAGTTAAGTCAGCTTGAGATGAACGTTCCTCTGGTATTAGATATCGAAACAACAACAGCAAAATAAATGTCAGCATGCTAAAACTGCTGAGACACCTTAAAGGCTTTCATAAATATCCATAATCGGGCATAGATAGGATCATATTCGATAAACAATTGTAACGTCAGACTTAATTTGACAGGGCGTCTTTTAAACAATTAGTTTAAACTTATTTATTTAAATCGACTGCGAAAAGAAAATCACTCTCGATGACTTCCTGTGTAGAACCAGTACTAAGTAAAGTTATTATCTTGCTCAAGGATAAATAACAAGGACACGGCGAGAATCTCTCGATCTGGAGTCCGACGCTCTACACTGGACCAAGACTCTAGTCAAATATTTAGTGTGTCCGTTATAGAATGTACCAAACAATATGTCGCTATGTAATTTTATAAGACTTAGTTAAATGCACATACTTTCCTTGTTTTACTGTTTTACGTTGCAGATAATACGTTCTTTGAGTCTTTTTGTGATTTTCATTTTTACTTTACTATAACGATTTTTGCGACGGTACAGCTATAGTAAAGAGATTCTATAACCAGCGCTTATTTTAAACGATTTAAAAGAAATCGTAAGGTTATGCTTATCATTTAGTAGTCATTATCACTGATAAGCTATTTCGAAAGTTGTGTACAAACAAGACATGTTAGTGCTATATTCTCTATGAAGATATTATCTAAATACAATTTGGTGCAAACAGTACACGATTGCTTATCAGTGACGTTAATGGAGTAACAACGCATATTGTAGGTTGCAAATATATGTACGTACGAAAAACCATATGGACCTATACTACCATTATTTTTACATGGGACTGTTAATAAATAACTACGCGAAAATATCCAATCCTAACTTTGCTGGCCATATATCAGTCAGTCCTAGTGCAGCACAAAAGTGGGCCTTAGATGATTGGTTGACCGGCTTTTATCTCCAAAATATTTTCCATACTGAAAGTGACCACCCTCTGTTTGAATTCTGAGGTCAAAATGACCAAAGTACACTTCAAACTGTCCTTCACAAAAAGTAGTGCAGCCTGTCAATATTACCTTCAATTTGATGCGGTTTTCACTAGAAGCAATGTTTCAGAAATAAAGGAAAACATTCAATACATACCAGCGCTGTCTTTCACCACTCCGAAGCTTCACAGTAACTTACTCAATAGTTTACCTAGGACTACTTTTGCGTTTCAACAGATTTACCATATGGTACCCGGTCTAGCTCCATATATGTGTGGCCACGTACGTGACATTGACATTAGCGTGTTTTCAGTGCTGTAAAAAGTCGCCCCGATTACAAATCCGTAGCGTTATTACTTGCTGGTCGTTTGGAATCGTCAAACCCATTATTTGTAGTTTTAAAGCGGAATACCGCTTAAGCCGGTGCTACGGGGAGTGGGAGGTGTTGTATCATCTCTCAGGAACAGACTCAATAAACCCAAGACTACTGATTTTCTCTCTTGTTTGTGTTTGTTGCTTCCAAGGGATCCCCTTTTCTGTATTGATTACTAGAATTGTGTAAATAGCTCCATTAACATCTTGAATGAAAAATACGGAAAACAAATGGAAAATGATCAACTTCGCAGCACATGCTGATAACATTTCTAAATTATTAACTTTGTATATTATCTTATTCTTGACTTTTATATAGTATAAGTCAGTTTTCCAACATTTTTTTTCCACAATGAGGTCGGAACATCGCTCAACACTGATACGGATTTGACATACACAAACTATAGAATAACTAATTTAAAACGGGAATATTTCAAAGATATAGATGGAACATTAACAGTTGCCTTTAACAAAGCGTAATTATAAATATAATGACACTAAATATTGCCAGGTGTAATAGTGAAATCCCAATATTATCAAATATCTGTCACACAGAGAACCTCGGCAATATCTACGAATGACGCGCATCTTTGCTCGAGAAGTCGTGGATTCGAACGTCGCCTTGGTAATGTGATTTAATTTTAAGCAAGGTACTTAATCCTCCTTTTTTAGTACTGTTTCCAGGAAGCATTGAGAGGGATTAATATAAGTTGCAAGAACGTGTTTCCCAGTCGATCTAAAGTAAATAAGTTTAAACTATATGTTAAGCTATCAGAAGAGCTGAGCTTACCTACACTATACAACTATGATCCATGTTTACTTGTTCTAGTGCATGCCTTAGTAAAAAACATGGCTTTGGGCGATATCTGACAAAAAGAAGAAAAAAGTCAAATTGACAGTGTAAATAATCTTTCAAACAAAAGGTTAGTCATATTTGAATTACTCAATGGCAATGAGATGAATTATTTAATATATAGAGAATAATAAATGGGTATTTTCATATCACACCCTATATTAGACCTGAGACGCCATATCAGCCCGAGAGCTTTAACTCGAGGGCTGATATGGACCCAGGGAGAAAAAAATAGTTTTTATCAATAGATCTAGTCAATTCTGATGTGCTCATGAATTCCATTGAATTTGAAATTGTTTAATCAAGATGAAATGTCATAAGTGGTTATTTCATCCACGGATAATGATTCTATAGCCAATAATCTGCCGCGAAACCAGGATGAAAGTAACTAATGAAACGCAGACGACAAACCATAGCCGTGACAAATCGTATACAATCATAACTAATCGGTTATTCCCGTGACACTTCGGTAAAAGGATCGAGATGAACATTCGGTTATTTCCGTGATATGACATTTTTTCACCCTAAATTTCACGGGTGTGATAAAGCTTTATTGCCCGGCAACGAAATCCTGATTGATATGACTAGCTAGGTCTATGTCGTATCGTATATTCAAAAGCAACATATTTGTAGGGTGGAAGAATATGATAAATATAGAGAATAATAAATGGGTATTTTCATATCACACCCTATAGCAGGCCTGAGACACCATATCATATACTTCAGCAATGACTTTGTTGAACTGTCAACTTCAGCTAACTTACTTCTCTGTTTTCCAGGGAGAAATAATAATATATTAATATATGTAATCCCATTATGATGTGTTCAAGACTGTCGCGTAAGTGTAGATCTACACGACATTTGTTTTCCGCAACTTGATTTAAAATGAACATGATGAATGTCATTGAATTTGAAATTTATCTAATTCAGAAAATGAATGATCACAAGTGGTTATTTCATCCACGGATGGATCTATAACATTGAGTTTATTATAAATTTGTTAAACTCTCTTTATAGTCTGTTTATTATGCCTTATTTGTTTCTTTATTTTACTTCTAGCTATCTATCATCTCTCTTATCAGTACTAGTCAAGTCAGTTCCGTTGAGTTATGGTCAAATATGACAGCTCAACGTTAACATGTAGATGTAGATGTATAGCCAATAACCTGGTGCGAAAACAGGATGGAATGCAGACGACAAAACAATACGCGCGACAAATCGTAATGTCCGTATCACTCCGTTGAAAGAGTCATAAAGAACATTCGGTTATTTCCGTGATATAACATGTTTCACACTTTATTTCACGCGTGTGATAAAGCTTTATTGCCCGGAAACTAAATCCTGATTGATATGACTAGCTAGGTCTATAGAAATATAAAAATATCGGACAGGGAAAGTAGCATTCAAGGAGGACAGTCAACCACAAAACACAGAAACAAACACGCAAACAGACAAACAAGAAGGCAAAAGTAATAACAAATGCAAACGACATCACAAACACAAAAGGGTTAACAATGTCGTATCGTATATTCAAAAACAATGTATTTATAGAGAAGAATGTGATAAATAAATATATTCCAAGTTCAGTTGATATATTGCATGTGGTTATTGCGATATAGCGTCAAACACAAAAAACAGTATGTTGACATCTTCTCGATGTCGTTATTACATCATAACTAGGTATTAGTGCAGAAACAAGAAAGGCGACTTGTTTATGGTCAACGTTAGGCATCGTTAGGCTCTTAGGTTCTAAGAATATATTAAACAAGGTGTATATTTATGCGCATTGTTTATTCTGGGAAGTAAGTAACAAACAACTAGTGGGTGTAGTGTCGATATATGCCACAAAGTGACTTTTTATTCACAAGGGTGTGAATATGTTTAAAGTTCAAATAGTAGACATGTAATATTGTATGAAACATTGTAATATTATGTAACTCATATTAATCTCCTTTAATTGCATAATGAAACTGATATAGAATAAAGCACTATAAAATTAGATGTACTAAATATTATTATGCAATATTACGTAATCTAAGTTGTTACACGATTTGTCGTTAATTGGAAATAACTGTTTTTTATATTAAAAACATTAATGGTGTTTATATAATCTTTAATTAGCTATGGCGATTTTCGCCTAATCATGGAGCTAAGACGTAGAATAAAGTCAATACGAGCGCCATGATATAGTGTGCATTTATATATTTATTATTTTTTGTAGGGTGGTTGGTTGGGGATTGTGGCGGTTTTAGAATGTTCCACTCCGACTGGCTGTTGTAAAACACAGAGCCTGAATGGGATATGTTACAGATAACCCTGGTGATGAACGGGGCACGCCCCCGCTGTTTTAATAAGCCAATGGTCTTCGTGTTGCGTTATAAACACTGAAGCGCGTAATAGGTTTATAAACCGGGGTCCAGGCCGTACGTACAGAGAACAAACACTTTGCATAAATAGCCAATTACTTCGCAATTAGATTATTTATGCGCATTGTTTATTCTGGGAAGTAAGTAACAAACAACTAGTTGATGTAGTGTCGATATATGCCACAAAGTGACTTTTTATTCACAAGGGTGTGAATATGTTTAAAGTTCAAATAGTAGACATGTAATATTGCATGAAACATTGTAATATTATGTAACACATATTAATTTCCTTTAATTTCATAATGAATCTGATATAGAATAAAGCACTATAAAATATTATTATGCAATATTACGTAATCTAAGTTGTTACACGATTTGTCGTTAATTGGAAATAACTGTTTTTTATATTAAAAACATTAATGGTGTTTATATAATCTTTAATTAGCTATGGCGATTTTCGCCACTCTCATCAGACAATTTGACTGATGAAATCGCCATAAGAAAGGGAAAGAAACATAAACAAAACGAATGACCTTGGCATATATCGAACACAAAACAACGAAAGAAAAACAAACCAATTAATTACGCGTATTTTATGCTGATGTTTTAGCGAAATGCACATTATACCTTAACGCTTCTGAACGATCGTACATGAACCCATGGTGCGATTCTGACATAAATGTACACGTGAATAACAAATAATACATATACATTAAATCACTAAGCAAAAACTAATTCATATACGTTGAACCTCTCGTAAAGTGATATTCCGTCGAATGTACGACTTCAAAATGTCTCTTTCAAGTGGACCTTTGGAAACGGCCGGACACGACACATACGAAATATATGTATATCCATGTAGTTTATAAACAAGAACGACCCTACATGAACACATGGTAAGGTCACTCCCCGTGTGTACGAATACAACCCCACATGAACCCATGGTGGGGTCAATATTTGATAATGAGTCTAGTTTGAATGCAAGCCGCTCACCAGTAATCAGTGAAATGAACGCATGGACGTTCCGTGTTATCTTTATCTGTAATGTTGAGCGACTATGTAATGAAGGCCGTGAACCCACTGGCCTCTATTTATTGATGTATGTATTTGACCGCAACTGCGCGTCGGACACGTTGTAAATAGCTCCACCGCCGACTTCTCCACTGGCGTCTGTAAACGGCGATAAACAGCATGTCTGAAAAAAAACCCAAAAAACGTAGACCTTCCGTTGGGCGATGCTACAAATTGTTTACATATCAAAAGGTATTGTTTGACACCTGTTGTCAGGCGGACGCAATCATATGGCCTTTTCACATAAAGCGTAGGATTTATTGCCTATTTGAATTAATTAAAACAAATAGTCATGTTTTACCACAAATAACACAGACATACATTTATAACGTTTATTCGAGCTTGTTCGGGTAATGCACCACTTATAAACATCAAGAGATAATTAATTGGAATGAACAATGCTTTCTAAGTTATGTGTGACACATAATGGAGATAATGCGAACATGTATTTTAGAACCTCAAATAACTCAACTCAGAATTATTTTGTATACATTTCTAAAGTGCCTATCATAGCTTGTTCAAGGGTAGGACCCAAGCCCTTCCATTCATATTCATTTTGTTATTTTTTGTTTATTCTCATTAAAGGTCTTCATCATGACCCCTGCATTGTTTCGGGTGCCATTTCGCTCACATCACTGTGAGCAGTGGCAGAAAACAATAAACGTGACTCCAGCGTAATTGGAGTGTCTACAATAGAATTTGCAGCAACTCTGCAGTTTAGGGTGAGAAGGTCCTAGGCCCATTCTCCATATTTTATCTCGATGTACATGGAGGATGAGCCTGGCATGTTCATGCCTGTTAGGCGCCATATAACCTTTCATGTGTTGGTGCGCCTTAAAACCCAATTCAATTCAATTCAGGTTATGAACCATTATAAACGGCAAGAAATAATTAATTTTAATGAACATTGCGTCCTAGGTTATGTATGACACAGAATGGCTATAATGCGAACATACCGGAAGTTGACCGGGTGGCTTAATCAAAGATCCAGTAATGATAATATACTCTAATGACCATTAATTGTATCATTAACTGAATTAGGTGGAGGTTAACGATTCCCACGGACATCTTTGAACATTGAACTGTCTGCTGCCACTCACAGACAAAGATAAATGGCTACTAACTGACACCTTTTGAAAAGATCACAGACGTATGAGCTCTTAAATTTCGGAAAGATTCAGAGAACTGTGAGCTCTTAAAATGTTACAATTATCAATGAACTTGATATTTAATATTTTCAAATATATGACATATATTTTGGGGATTGTGTCTAAAAGGACGTGTCTTAAATGACTTAGATCTACAAACTCAATGGCCCGTATATTTGATATTATCTTTTCTGATATCATGGAGTCGACTGGCATTCATACGCTTGTAAACGATTTGTGTGCGTGTTATTTTGCCGACTAATGAGTTAACACTGTCATTCATGATGACGTATTCGGTTGTTTTAGCCTTCGAGGCCAAAGCTTTTTCTACTATTTCGGACAGTGAGGCCGTGACTCTTTGAGTGACGTTATCTGTTATTTCGTTTATTAAAGGCAGTACATCGGGATTTTCATGGGAGTTTAGGTGTCCGACTGAGAATTGACAAATATTAATATTTTCTATTCTATATGACCAAAACATAATGAATGATCCTACACACTATCTCTTATTTGCAAAGAAATTCCTTCTGCGCAGTAATACGTGCTATCCTAGATGACGCACTAGGGTTAATTTCGGCATTTTACGCCCGATTCCGTCCTAACTATATGGTGTTGTGAGAATTTAGAAGTTAATGAAATGATTCTAACGTCATAATCTGATTGATATAAGTGCTTTATCATGAATTATCTTTTCTGAAATCATGGCGTCAGCTGGCATTGATACGCTTGTAAACGATGTGTGTGCATTAAACTCAGCTGTTATTTTGCCGACTAATGAGTTAACATTGTCATCTATGATGACATTTTCAGTTGTTTTTGCCTTAGATGCCAGAGCCTTTTCTACTATTTCGGACAGTGAGGCCGTGACTCTTTGAGTGACATTTTCTGTTATTTCCCTTATTAAATTAGCAAGTAAAAAACTGATACTTCCCTTGTTTTCTTTGTTGACCTTATCAGCGTCGGGCTGTCCTTGCTGTCCTTTTTCTTTGGGGCCATTCTCTGAAATAGTGAATACAGCGAGGGACACCATGTTTAGTGAAATACCGCTCTATAATAAGGTACTTAGTTTAAACTTATTTATTTTACATCGATTGTAACGAAAGCTCTATGAACTTATTTGAATCACTCTCGATGTCTTCCTGGGTAGAACCAGTACTAAGCAATGCAGATAAAGTGTCTTGCTCAGGTACACAACGCATATGGCAATGACGGGAATCGAACCCACGACTTTTGGATCATGGGTCCAACGCTCTACCACTAGACCACAGCGCTCCACTAAGGTACTTACACCTCTATGTATGAGAGGGCACTAAAATGCCGTTCTATAATAAGGCACTTAACGCCTCTATGTATGAGAGGGCACTAAAATACCGCTCTATAATCGGGCACTTAATGCCTCGAATGTATGAATACAGCGAGGGACACCATGTTTAGTGAAATACCGCTCTATAATAAGGTACTTACGCCTCTATGTATGAGAGGGCACTAAAATGCCGTTCTATAATAAGGCACTTAACGCCTCTATGTATGAGAGGGCACTAAAATACCGCTCTATAATCGGGCACTTTACGCCTCGAATGTATGAGAGGGGACTAAAATACCGCTCTATAATAAGGCACGTAACTCCTCTATGTATGAGAGGGCACTAAAATACCACTATGTAATAAGGCACTTAACGCCTCTATGTATGAGAGGGCACTAAAATACCGCTCTATAATCGGGCACTTAACGCCTCAAATGTATGAGAGGGCACTAAAATACCGCTCTATAATAAGGCACTTAACGCCTCTATTTATAAGAGGGCATAAAATACCGCTCTATAATCAGGCACTTAACGCCTCGAATGTATGAGAGGGCACTAAAATACCGCTCTATAATAAAGCACTTAACCCCTCTATGTATGAGAGGGCACTAAAATACCGCTCTATAATCGGACACTTAACGCCTCGAATGTATCAGAGGGCACTAAACTACGGCTCTTTAATAAGGCACTTAACTCCTCTATGTATGAGAGGGCATTAAAATACCGCTCTATAATCGGCACTTAACGCCTCGAATGTATGAGAGGGCACTAAAATACCGCTCTATAATAAGGCACTTAACGCCTCTATGTATGAGAGGGCATTAAAATACCGCTCTATAATCGGGCACTTAACGCCTCGAATGTATGAGAGGAGACTAAAATACCGCTCTATAATAAGGCACTTAACTCCTCTATGTATGAGAGGGCACTAAAATACCGCTCTATAATCGGGCACTTAACGCCTCGAATGTATGAGAGGGCACTAAAATACCGCTCTATAAACGGTCACTTAACGCTCTGATGTATGAGAGAGCACTGAAATATTGCTCTATAATAAGGCACTTAACGCCTCGAATGTATGAGAGGGCACTAAAATGCCGCTCTATAATAAGGCAGTTAACGCCCTGATGTGTGAGAGGGCACTAAAAATCTTGCTCTATAATCGGGCACTTAACGCCTCGATGTATGAGAGGGCACTAAAATACCGCTCTATAATCGGGCACTTAACGCCTCGCTGTATGAGAAGGCACTAAAACACCGCTCCATAATAAGGCACTTAACGCCTCTATATATGAAAGGGCACTAAAATACCGCTCTATAATAAGGCACTTAACGCCTCTATGTATGCTATTGAACTAAAATACCGCTCTATAATAAGAGACGTTACGCCTTTATGTATGCGAGAGGCACTCAAACGACACCGTAGTAAGGCACTTGACGCCTCTGTGTATGAGAGGGCACTAAACGCCGCTCTATGATAAGGCGCTCGACGTCTCTATGTATGAGAGGGAACTAAACAATGCTCTGTAAAAAGGGGGCACTTGACGTAATAAGGCACTTGACGCCTCTATGTATGAGAGGGAACTAAACAATGAAACTAGACGCTGCTCTGTAGTAATGCGCATGGCGCCTCTCTGTATGATATGGTCTTAACGGATACATGTGTTCGAGGGCACTAGATAACGCTCTTTTCTAAGGCGCATGAGTGGGAGTGTACATGATATTTGATAATTGTAAAGAGGGGAGCTTAAAAAGCCTCTATTTATGACAAATTGCTGTACGGTAACATATTGAAACGGTTTTATGACAGGAATGCAAAACCTCTGAGCCCCTTGTCAATTAGAGACACAGTAAGAATTCAACCATCTAACAAATTGTGGAAACCTGCTCTCGTAGTTAAAAAGCATAATGAGCGATCCTACTCGGTTATGACAAAAGATGATAATGCCATTTACCGTAGGAACAGAAGACACCTTCTTAAAAGAAGGAAAATCACGGTGTCAAAGTGAAGGTTTACTTCCCGCCAAAGTGCCGCAAAGAGCAAAAATGACTCGTCAAATGCCACAAGTGTTAAAAACACACATTGAAAGCAAAGTTTGTGTGTCTAAATAAACTGTCATGTAACACCTTCCTGTTGAATGCTCATTAGCCCGATCAAGGCGGCCACATAATCGGTGTAATCATCATGGAACTACCATACACTTCGAAACATGCTCGATTAAATGCCCATTAATCAACCTCAGTGTGCCGCCGGGAGGTGTAAGATAATCAGCAATAAACTGACAATTTATAAAGTCAGATCTAAATGACGTTTGAATGGACCAAAGATCCTCGCGACCTGCGATACTGGAGATTAATCTCCAGCTGCCAAACTGACGACGAACGAATCGTTTGGATATGAACATTAATGAATTCTGTCAAGAAATCCTTTATATCTATGAACTTGTAATACGCATTCTTGTATTATGAAAGAACTTAAAACTTTGAATTTAAAAAGGGCAGTTGTTGTATTGTCGTCTTATAAAGACTCAATGAAGAGACAATAAAACCGAGTCTGCTGCTTTATTCTCTTAATTGTGTTTGTTGCTCCCAAAGGATCGCCTTTATCAGTATTTATTATAACAGACACTCTCGTACCACGCACTCCAGTCTGAAACACTGACTACTGCTGGTCAGTTCCCTATCTACATTACAATGAATAACGTCGTAATTACAGATTATTAGTTAGAACAAGTTGTTAGTTCTTAGTTATTTATAGTCCTACATTAACACCGGTAAGACTATCACATAGCATAAACGCCTCTATTTATTACAAATGGTGCACTGTAATTGCAATAGTCTAGACACTGCTCTGCAATAAGGACTCTATGTACGCCTCTGTATATGAGTGGGAACTATATGCTGACTAAATATTACTCTGAAATAGGGCACTTAACGCCTCATTTTATGACACACAGGGGACTAAACCCTGCTCTGTAAAAGCTTATATTCCAGTATTGTTTTAATCTGAAATCATGTCTCAACCGATTATCTATGCCACATAAACATCGAGACGCCTTGGGATCGCATGTCCCAATATCATGGCGTTCAATGGCATTTTCACAAACTACTAATATATTTGTAGTGAATAAGATATAGCGTCACTTGCCTGATATATAATATTCCGCAAAACTATAATATTCCTTTAAACTTTTTAGAATTTTCCACTCCGACTGGCTGTTGTAAAACACAGAGCCTGAATGAGATATGTTACAGATAACCCTGGTGATGAACGGGGCACGCCCCCGCTGTTTTAATAAGCCAATGGTCTTCGTGTTGCGTTATAAACACTGAAGCGCGTAATAGGTTTATAAACCGGGGTCCAGGCCGTACGTACAGAGAATAAACGCTTTGCATAAATATCCAATTACTTCGCAATTAGATTATAATGAAGTAAAGAGGGACTGAACAAAAAATGCATGTTTTCATGGACTCATTTTAAGTATAAAAATGTTTGCCGAGCTACTTGATATCAAAGAACCAATGAAATCCACAAACCAGATATGTGCTAATCATGAAATATAATAATTAATATCAATACTGCAACTTAAATTATTATCGATTTAAAGGATATTAACTTTGGTAATGTGTTTCCGATCAAAACAGTTACTCCTCGTGTTGGCTAGACATTTTTTGTTTGTTTGTGATGTCATATCTTGACTTTTATTCATCTTCATATTTGTTGTTTGTTTCTGTGTGTGTTTGTTGAATGTCATCCTTGAATGCTAAACCGAATACGAATTTACTGTTATCATGATTAGTGTACTATTTATATGGTATCTGTTACGTATATGCGATAATACCTTCACTATCACCCAGGCTAAAACCAGTTGTTTATTAATCTCACCTTGGACAAAAGCTAAAGTGAGCTATTCAATCACTTCATACCAATGGAACGTTAATTTAAAATTAGTAAACTTTAAAGTCTTATATCATTTATTCTTTTTTAGAATATAGGGGGTTGGTGACCAAATAAAAACCGTATATTTTGGTAGCGAAAATGATTTGACAACTTACTTGAATCTTTAATTAAGCCCCCTAAACTGTATCATCGACAACTGGTCGGAAGATATTAACCACACTCGCATTAATCCAATCAAAATGTTTGTAACAATGAAGGCAATACTGGCTTTTGATGGATCATGGAGATAGGATTATAATCCCGGGAGTTTGTTTAAATTCACGTTTATCGAACGCACGCACGCACGCACACACACACACACACACACACACACACACATCAATTTCTAAAATAAATACTGCATTTGCAAACTATTGTGTGTTTTCACTTATATTTAAGTGTTGCTTTTTTTCAGTAAAATCCAACTGTCCTAACTCCTGGATACAGTATGAAAATTCTTGTTATTTGGTTGTTCAGGTGGCGGAAACTTGGCAAGCAGCTGTGGTATATTTTCATGCATTTTTTTTACTTGATTGAATGTATAGCCCAATAAAAGCAAATATCGTTGCGGGTGACTGACAAAATTCCTAAGTATTTCAAGTATATTGAGACTTCTGTTATATGTCACACGTATAAAAATCAACTAGAAATCTTATTTTCAATTATAACAGGATTGTTTCTGATTTTGAAATCGTTACATCTAATCCCACTGATTGAGATTTTCAAAATTTTAAATTGTGTTATGAACCTGCCGGTCACATTCTTACTGGAAATCTTGATGTTACTGAGAATAAGAGGATCCGGTAATAAATTGCCAAAAGTCCTAACTCTCGCCTTCCATCACATATTGATTTTAATGCCTATCGCAATGAATTTGCTGGTTCTTTAACGGATTTCTGTACAAAGTGATGTAAGCGCGAAAACGTAGATAAACATGCTTAGATGAAAACTATTTCTGAAATTATTATAAAGGGTTCTTTAAATAGTAAGCAGACGAGGCTACCTACAATGTACTGGAAGAAAACTCCACAAAATCATGTACCACGACCAATATATCAACACTATTTACTTCCTGACTTTCCGCGATTAAAGAACATGTTTTATTACATTTTTATCGGTGAAAGATTGGGATTTCTCAGTGAAAGACTAGTCATAATCGCTAAATATAATAACTAACTCCGAACAACTAACTGTGACGTTGAGTTATGACGTCAAAAAAAGTGTTGCTGACGTCGACGTCATCCGCCGAAAACGTTCAATAAAGCGAATATTTCCGGTTTAATCATGCATAAACTGATTTAAAATGTAATAAATAGATTATTTAACTGCTGGGATCGATTATAGGGAAATCCTTCACTAGATGGTAGGCGTGTTTTGTTTTTTCAATCACTCGCATACGCTTGTTCGTAAAAAGAACAACACGTCTTCCATCTCGTGATGGATTTCCCTATAATCGATCGCAGCTGTTATGCCTCTTCTCTAATCAAAGATAAATTGGTTCAGCTTATTCGGAAGACGTTTTCTAGAGAAGGTACAACTTTTCTAGCCTGTAATAATGTCAGGGCTTTCTTTACAAACGCCCCTATTGATAGTTATAATTTGTGGACTAGTGCCGATGTTTGTAGAGGGTTATCTTTCCGTCTCGATACCATCTTTATAATATACGGTAAAACTGTTTACCGTCAGACTGTTGGTATACCTATGGATACTAACTCTGCGCCACTTGTCGCAGATTTGGTTTTGTACTGCTATGAAAGAGATATTATGTTGAGTTTGTCACCTGCTAGCCAGAGTGAATATAGATATAAAAATCGTACTGGAAAATCAGCATTCAAGGACGACAGTCAACCACAAACACACAGTGAAATAAAAAACAACATTAAAGATGAATAAAAGGCACAATAAGACATCACAAACACAAAAGGGTTGACAATAGGGCTACAGCCTTGGAAGGGTTAGTGGCAAAAAAGCCACTGGGGTTTAAACTAGGTTCTAGAGTGCACCAAACCAAACCTCACACTTACCCTGCTTTCATCCCAATAAAACTGGGCAGTGTAAATAAAGAAATCCCCGCCATGAACTATTCTCTAACCAACAAGGCAGCATTAAAAGGCGATATAAGTAAAACACAAAGATGCTAGTGTTTATATAAATACAAAAAATATAATAGCCTATAAATCCACAAAGACAGTACTCAATGATTTGGCAGGAGCCAGAGCAACAAGAGAACAAACTATTGAGGGCATGACAAGACAAATTGCAGACAAACATCGAACGTCACCGTCCTTTTGGGATTTAGGTAGACGTCATCATAGGGTCCACAGCCTGTCTGGTCATCGCACAAATAAAGAGGAAAGCATAGTGGCGAACGGTAAATGGGTCCACCATTAAACATGCAGTGCGTTGCAAAATGATAGGGTCAAAACCTCTTTTGATAAACCTTTTAACACATTTTAAAAAAATAGTATGAAAGTGATCATGACCAAGGATCTTACGAAGTTTGTAAATCACGTCACCATAGTTGTCAGGTTGTGTTAGTCCTTGTCGCAGAAGAGTTCTTAAATTACTTGTATATTTGGAAAGAAGATGAGGGTTACGATAATAAAATTTCAAAATAAAAAGGTTTTAAGAAGTTTATGGTAATGGTAGCTCAAATGGAGTAGCCTTTTAGTTATACAAAGATTACAAATATTTAAGTCCTCAACTCGAGTACAAGCTCTAGAAAAACGAATAAGTTGAGACACATAGACCCCAAAAGAAGTTGTTCGGGGAACATACCCATCTAAATGGGGATAATTAACAATATCAACAATATCAAAATTAAAATTCATCTCTCTTGTAATATATTTTGCTAATTATTTCACCATTTATAATGGAGAGATGTAAATCGAAAAAAGAAGCGTTAGTATCAGAAATATTAGCTTTGTTAAGTTAAAGTTCTTTAGGTATATATGATTAACACTAATAGAAAAAACAGGGTTATCAGTGTTCAATATGTCATCCAGATACCGAGAGGTGTCATTAAAGGCTTCAATAACATCTGACTGGGTATCTGGTGAAAAAATCAACATGAAATCTCTTTCATAGCAATATACAATTAAATCTGCGACAAGGGGTGCACAGGGATACCAACAATTTGTCTATAAACGGTAGTTCCATACCTGATGAAAATATTATCTAATAGGAAGATGAGTGCTTCACAAACTTCTTGGCAAGTTCACATAGTATAATCGTCTAAACTGCCGTTAGTAAAAAAACGCCTTAATATTATTACAGGCCAAAAATGTAGTTCTTTTTCTAGCGAATGCTTTAAGGCTACCGCCTTGGAAAGTTTAGTGGCAAAACAGGCAACTAGTTGATGTCATCCCTTTAAAACAGGACAAATAAAGATATCCACGCCAGGTTTTATTCTTTAACAGACAAGGCAGCATCAATAGGCAATATAACACATACATGCTCATGTATATTTGAATATAAAAAAATGTCTAGAAAGAGGATGACGAAACCACGTGACATTTTGATCGATTTGACGGCAAAAACTTATAAACAATACGTTAGATTCAGGTAGGTGTTTGCTTAATACTTTATCGAATTTTAATCAAATAAAGTGCACGTACCCCTCCAATGCGAGCTCTTTCCTCCGCCGAAAAAGGTAGTTCGATTTATAAAGCGCTTTCTGAAAGTAGGGCTAATCCCAGAAATTACAGAATGAACCAATTTACCTTTTTTTTCGGCGGAGGAGAGAACTGACATTGTAAGGGTATGTGCGCTTTATTTGAACACAATTCGTTAACTGTTAAGAAAGTTAAGAAGAAAGATTCTACCGGAATCGAACGCTTGTTTACATTTTTGCCGTGAAATCGATCAAAAATCACGTGGTTTTACCACCCTGACTAAGGAAGTACTCAATGACTTCCGAAAGCCAAAGCAACAAGAGAAATAAAAAATTAGAAAAATGGTCCTATAGAAATCACATCACCCAAACCAAATGGCACCGAGATCCGCACTGTACCGCAAACAAAGAGTGGTGTAGACAGTGTTACCGATTTGGAACTGTCAGTAGGCAAATATGGTCCACTCGTTAGCTTAAATCGATTTTAAGTGTACACAGCCTCGCTATTATCATTATAAAGTGATGCGGAATGACTGACTGTAGTAGGGTCAATCGCCAAGTGCGTTGTAATACTAAAGGGTCGTAACCTTTTTTACGAATTTCTTGATTACATTTGTAAAGAAAGAAGTCTCATATTTTTCATAACCCGTAGAAAGATCGAAATACCAAATGCAATCCTTAGGTAATTATTTATATGTTAATTTTAGGGTTATTGCTCCGCCTTTCAAGCTCATCTTGTGGCAATAGAAACACAACAGGAGAACAACTTTATCACAGCAAATCTACTGCAATATCACACAAGTATGTTAACAAATACTATTACTATATATATGTTGTACAATCTTTATAAGAATACAATATCTTTTGAAGAGAACAACAAGTCGCCACGACTACAAATTAGTCTAGTATTATTATTTACTGGTCCTTTGGGATCGTCTAGCCCATTGTGTGTTACTTTAAAGCAGAATATCGCTTAAGCCGGTGGTAGGATGCGTGAGAGGTGTTGCATCTTATAATTACATCACATGAACAGACTCAATAAAACCGAGTCTGCTACTTTTCTCTCTTGTTTGTGTTTGTTGCTTCCAAGGGTTCAGCTTTTCAGTATTTATTCTTATTGTTTATATATACTTCGTCAAGTACTAGTTTTTCTGGAAATCAGTGTGATTTCCCTCATAAACTTTTCGTTGGCTTGGCTGTAGATGATTGAAATAAAAATAGAGGATTGTGCATGAAGAAATGAGGTTTTGAACATATTGACACATTGTTGTTTTACTATCATTGAAACATTTTAATATTTATTCTTTGATTGCTTACTACTTATTTTATCTGTTCAGCTACATATATATATATTTATATGAATTAAGGTCAAACGTTTTGGACCTGTGGCACCGATTTTCAGATCGAAAATGAATGGATTTGGCAATCAACAGGCAGAAGGTAATTTTGTTTGTTTTCCACTCAGTCAGTTTTAAGTAGGTATGCAACAGGTACAGGAAATGTAGTATTCACAGAACACAGCGACCCAAATACTCGCATACGACACACACAACAATCACAAGGGACAAGCAAAGTAAGTATGTAACACCACAACATAAAGTGGTTGATACTAGGGATACCGCCTTGGAACGGTCAGTGGCAAAACGGCCGCTAGGGCTTTAAATTTTAAGTTTTAGCAACCAAACCTATGTCTAATAAACACTGATAAGGGTCCAATGTCCCCTGTCAAACAGTAATGTTGCATGGAAAGTGTATTGTGGCAGGAATGATGTTTTTTAAAGCGGCCATTCTACGATTTTGACTGATGTATTTCGAAATCAAACTCAGAAGAGAGTTTGTAATGATAAGGATACATGCCAAGTTTGAACATGATACGTCAAATATTGATACACAAATGTCTGAAAATTTTCAAACATTCATCCTATGTTGTATGGCGGCCTTGTGCGGATCGCAAAAACTGTACTTAGACGCGGTTTTGTATTTATAGAGCATAAACAGTTTGATATCGTGGCCACAAATAACTGTAAATCTTTTAAAACTAAAACGATACTGACGCGTGGATCTCAAAATTGAAGGAAATAGTGGTTTGAATTTGTAAAAATGAAACGTTTACGATGCATTTTTCATCGCGATCATCTTGCATTTTGAGGATCTCATAATCGAACTTAAGCTAGTTTTTTTGCGTTTATAAAGATTGATACCTAGTTTGAAAAATACGCCTTGAACAGTGGATTCAAAATTTATATTACCCCCTTTTGGTCATTCGGCCGGCGGTATTTTAACTTCTACAAACTGAACCGTACAGATTCAAAAACCAATGATACCGTATAATTGTGCTTCGTATTTAAAGTTTTGATTAATTGTATTACACTCACTGATTGTAGTTTGGTTCAATGTTTTTGGTTCAATGTTTTGTATGTTTTTCTTTGTCTAAATCGTGTATCTTTTTATAGTTCGAGCCAGAAGGTAATACGTGATTTGCATGTAAACGAATACACATTTATTGGTTTTACCAGTTTATTGTTTTTTCACATGGTAATGCAAACACGAATATTAAGATTGTGGTCACGAGTGCCAATCCAGTATGAGACGTCTTTTTTAATTCTCTTTCATTCATTCATACTATTTAGTATTTATCCATTCATTCATTGACCGACTCATTCATGATTTGTTTCATGATAACTGTTACCTTACAAGAAAACAAATTACTCAAGGTGGGTATTATATTACCCGAACATGTGCATTTTAGTCATTTTACCGCCGATATACTACGATATACAACGATGCCACACGGCTTAAGGATTGTAAGCCTATGGTGATATTCAATTTTGTTTCAGTTGATGAGGCTCTCCCAATACAGCTTTTGTATGAAACCAACATATTAAAACATAAAAGCAGGTGTTTCATTAATTGTGTTTTGATATGTTTTCATTGTACAAACAATGAATTATCAACAAAGTTTTCCTTAATTTTCTTCTTAAAAAGTCGCGTTATATACTGTTATACCCTAGATACTGTTCAATACACGGATGTTTTTTTATAGAGAAAACTTTACTTGGGCCTGAGTTTATATACCTGAGCTAATCGGTCATGTACCATTCTAGCAGTAAATAAGCAAGCGTTCCATGCCTTTTCAATGATCATTTAGTGCTTGGAAATAGGTCCTTAATTTCATAAATATATGCATAAGTATATATTTATTAAGCTATGTAGGACGATTTGTTTACGGAGAGCAGTTCTCGCCCACTTGGTGACGTAACGTTTCAGAAATGTTATAATCATAGACAGCCTTTGTTTGAGTCCTGCTCGCTCAGCAATGTGTTACATGTATATTCAAATATCTGAGGTATTCCCACACCAATTAATCTGACCGTCATATAGAACCCCTTTTGACGTGTTGACAAATGGCGTAAAACACCATGCACACATTGTTTGTCTATTTTTTTCAGAAAAAGTAGAATTGTGCAAGCCATAACAATAAAGTGCATATTTAATCGGTCAATCCGTTTAAAACGATTTACGAAGAATACAATCGTACAGTTTGTGTAAAATGTAATCTTCGACTATTACATTTTAGTTTCGACAGTTTTAAAGCTTGTACTGTAATTGCAGAATAACTCTCAATCTATGGGAACCTGGTGAGCCAAATTCTGAAGGTAATGAAGACTGCCTGGACCTGCTTCTGTACAGAAACCACTTCGCATGGAATGATGATAATTGTGATGGACATCATTACTTCGTTTGCGAATTAGAGTAATTATTATATGTAGTATACTATACTGAAAAAAATAAGTTTAGACATAAATAACATGGTAAATCCGATTGAACAGATTCAAGGCTATGTGCTTCAGTCGCCATTAACAATATAATTAACATAATTAACAATTATATGCAGGACAGTATTTTTAAACGATATCTGCGAAGAAAGGAGCAACATGTTTTAATTAACCTGCTTTACAGAAATTATAATTTCGTTCTTATTTCAATATAAAGGAAGATAATTTTAAAATGTAAAACTTTGGTTCGTAATTTCATTATAATGACAATTTCTTTTGCGTTTTTTATCACTCGAAACCCAGCATAGTTATTTAATAAAGTTTAACCCTGTTCTTGATAATATTCTTATTTTTAATGTGAAATATATTGTTTTATAATGGGAGATAACTCTGATACTTACTTTGAATCACACATATTAAGTGAAAAGCAAGAATACCTTCTATCATGCCAAAGTTATTAAAAACTTCATATTATAAAATACTAGTAAACATTCAGCTTCTTTAAGCTAGATATGCAAAAGACCGTGCTAACTTATTTTTTTCAGTATATTATAATCAGATAGTGCTTATTCAGATAATTGCAATGTGTCATAAGACAATAAATTCATATAAACTTGACAGCGATAGTGAGATATATATACACTTCTCAAAACTGCTAACTACACCGCTCACGTTTTATACACTTTTCAAAACAGCCAACTACACCGATTTAAAATATGAATAATTTTGTTAATATCATTATTTCATAGTTGTTTGTAATTAAATAAACAGATAACACAAATCTGCACTATATGAGACAAATTTTTATTTTATTGAAAAACATTCAACCCATCGATATATATAACCAAAAACGTGAGCGGTGTAGTTAGCAGTTTTGAGAAGTGTACACCATTATACTAACATAATGAACAGAAACATATTCATATGTATAAGGTAACACTACTTAAGCAGTTAATCTTCTTTTTTTTGCTTTTGTAAAATATGCAGAGAAGGTGACCGAACCGTTAGGTTGAATCGCTAATATGGTCGTGTACATATTTATATTAATCTATATATATTATTACATTCAACTTACGTGACAAATAAAAACGCTTTTAACTCGTGCACACATGTATATACATATTCAGTAATAAACAAATATACAATTATAACGTTAACGTGCAACTTTAGAATAACAGCAAAAACAAAACCGGATATTGTAAATGAATTTACTTATACACAATTGATTTCAGTCTAATTTCAAAGGCTTTTGTGTTTACTGTGTTCTGTGAAAGGTGCATTTCCTGTTCGACTCTTATACTTGTTTTTATATATAAAGACGCTAAGGTTTTTGTTTAGTTTTCGGATTTGAAAAGTTCAAAAAAGTTGATCATATTATGTCTTTTCCAAAAACATTTACTTATGTACTGATTTCTTATTTCATTAAACATGTTACATTGAATAACAAAGTGATATTCGTCTTTAAGTTTATTGCAGACGACGCATCTTCTTTTATGTATTGGTTTACTGACTGCTTTAGTCATCTTTAAGCTTCTATTTCAAGGGTATGAGAGGACACACGTTACTTAGACATTGCCTGTCTAAACTTTGGTATTTCTACGTGCGTTAGATATGGCTTAAGCTCAAAATTATAATCAACAATCAGTTGCCCTACTAGAATTCATTGACTTTGAATCACAATTTTGGATGAAATTATCATTTATCCTTTGTTTTACACAGTATAAAAACTATTCCTTATTGCCAGCCCTTGATATAACCATACATGATAAAAACAAAGAGATTCTAACAAGTATATTTTACAATTTTACCCAATTCTTTTATTAGGATATAGCTCAGCATCCACTATCATCATGTTTTTAACCTGTCTTGTATGCTTATTTTCATTAACGTTCCATACGTTCAGCAAATACATAATGATTCTAATATATCTTTGCGTTACAAGACTCGTTCTCCCTAATTCGCAATAAATAAACTCGTTTTGTGTTGATCGTTTTACATGTAATACACGTTTGCAAAATTGTGTATGCACTCGTTATATATTTAATGATGTTATAAATCCCCAAACCTCAGAGCCATAATTTAGAATAGGAACAATACGTTTTTCGAACAAGTTTGTGCCGTATATTAATATCTGTAAATTTGTATAGATACCTATTTAGTTTAAAAATTACTTTTTGAGCCTGATCAGCTAATATATACTATTCATGAGAGGGTGATAGTAAGAATATTCACCCTGAGGATATGTTTATCGCCCAAGACGAGAAAGTTGCTATAAAAGTATATCATTGGATTGGAAATAATTTAACTAAGAAAATGAATGGTAGTTTTTTTAAAATCGGTAAAGTACTTTTGAAGTTATGACTAGTTAAAAAGAGCAATTTCATACTGAGTCAATGACGAAGGAACAGTACGATAATTGTTTTACTAACACCGTGAGATTCACTATCACCCTGCAATATCACCCTCGCGTCAAATAGTAAGAAATTACACATTGTTGTCTATGGGGATTTAGCATGGGCGGTTTATTTGAGGTATAATACTGTACATTGTGTTTATCCACCTTGAGTAAAAACAATTTCCAGATATGAAAACAAATTCATAATTTCTATTACATTATCATCATAAGTAAATAAAAAATCTCCAGCTAATGGACCACCGTAAAAAAATAACTGTTGTTTTCAATACATTGACCATTAATTTCCAACGCTGACAATGTTCAAGAATTATATACACTCAGTGAATTAGAATATACTCTTGTCACAATACATACCAGGACACCAGGACATAGTAAAGTTGTATATGTAGTACTAGCAGGTTATTAAATGTTTTTTCTTAGTTTTAAATATGGTTTATGTCCCTTTGTGTGTAATCCCATTGAGATTGCATTTGAAAAGGAAAAAAAAGAACTGAAAAAATCTTGAATATTTCTACATGTAACTTACAGTTTAAAATGGTTACACATTTATCTGGGCAGTGCTACACTTGAATTATACATACTTGATACATATGCGAATTATTCAATACATACATGACCTTGAGTATGATATAAGCTGAGTATGGATCAATACACGCTTTTATCATTATATTTATTATCATTATACAAGTGTAGCACAGTCTAGATAAAAGCGTAAACATCTCAAATTGCAAGTTACATGCACAATTGAGTTCTAATTGTTTTCTTTTGTTAATGCACTTCCAATGGGATTCACAAAAGGGGACATAATCCTTAACTGTATTAGTTGTGGAAAACAAGTAAATCAGTAAACCATCACCACTATGTGGTGTCCTCCGTGAACTGCGTGTGATGTTATGCTACGACTCCTGCATATCAGAATTTAAAATGAATGCAGTTTAACGGCGAGACTTGTACGGTGTCAGACCGGTGAATATCAGCCCATTGAACACAATGCAATATAGGCTATATTTGGAGATCAGTCACAAGTTCCACAACATTCGTTCGCTTAAATACACTTTTATTCTGTGTATTAAACACATTTGGCTAGCAAACGGTCCCATATCTGGAATAAAACACCAATTCAGTTTTTCAACATTTCGCGTCATTCATTCACACTATGCGTATTTTGAACTAAACATCTGTCAAAACCACATCTCTACATAACCTCTGTGCTCATACTCTCCAAAGAAATAATCCTGACAAACACAGTAAATACTTACTATTCATGACAACAAACATACTACTTTAACCTCAGGTTAGATTTAACAATGAAATAGAAACTAATCTTGGGAAAAACACATGCAAACTAGAAACTTTGGATTCTTTCATGGAACTATTGCAGCACCCTACGACCCGGAAGTACTTCCTGACTGGTCTGACACCGTACGTCCTTTCTGCATTTATTTTATATGCACGGTCAATGAAAACGGAACATAAAACAAATCGTTTAAAAAGTTAGAATATGGGGCATTTAGTACAAAATATGAAATAATCTATATAACGAGTCGACATTGAACATGTTTACGTGCATATCTTGATGTAGTGCATTCCACATTGGTGTGATGTAATGCACGTGTATTTCAGGGTTTCGTCGCACAAAAAAATCATTTGTCTCAAAAGCATTCATGACATAATACTGCCAGACGTCAAACAATAAAAGCCCAGAAAAACCAATTGGAATTTATTCCGAGACAGATTAATGCAGCTTGAAATATAGTGGAACAGTTTTCTTTTGATGATTATTCAAAGTAAACAATTTTAAATGACAAGGTCAATGCTTGCGTGACTGCTTGTCAAAAAGCATGTAAGACAAGTTAGGTATCATTATTTAAAACTTAAAAAATAAAAATAAATATTGGTTCAGCAATTTTATTCCAAATCGTTTGTGAATAATCCAACAGCATAACTTATGCGCACAATAGTATTATACTTATACATGCAATAGAGCCAAATAGTAAAATGGGTCAATATTTAACAGTAAACAATTCCGGGTTATCGTGTTTATTTGAGACTGTAGACCATGAACAATGTTTATCACACTGCTTTAATAACAGAAGGAATAAGTAAGTAAGTAAGTACATAGTTTATTATAGTGACATGTGAATAATATACAATACAATCATAGTACAGAAGGCAATAAATAGCACCCGGCCAAATGGGCCTATACGTCCCCTATAGTTAACAGTTTATAATGTTACAATGAATAAGCTTTAAATAGAATGTTATCAATAACATTTAGAATTTGACGACATGTAATATTGAATTTATTTTTTAAAGATAAATCAGTATTTATGAATAAATAACAGTTTTCCTCTTTAATTAAATATGCTTTCGCAATATATTTTTATACTTTTCTCGGATGGTTATGCAATAAAAATGAGAGTTTATCATTAAAATGTAAGTTCATATAAATGTCGTTATGTAAAATATTACCGAAGAATATAATACTATTTATGAATTATCAGTTGTCAACTCAAAAATAATTAAAACATTTTAAGACGTCTTGGTCAACCAAGTTATAAAAATGGTATAATAAGTCGGCAACGCATTATGTTGATTATGTTGAGTAAAAAACTAATGAAGTAGATTATGTGCATTTAATTAAGCTCTACTAAACTAACTTATAGAGAACTTGTTTTGTATGTTCTAAAAAGGTATACACTTAATATCTGAATTATAATTTTTCACAATTGCTTAAAAGACTTCCCGTCTAACCGAACTTTATATATTTATGTTCTTTCGAATCGACGGGACGCCGTAAGTTTTGAAAAAATGAAGATTGCCGTGTGCTCCTTTAAAGTCGACATAACGTATTTTGATTATGTTTGTTTTTGCATTTTAAACAAACATACCCTAAACAAACATACGCTATGGCAATATACCGATATGTTGGACATTTATTTATAGGTTTGCATTAAATACCAATAGCTATTGAACAAATGTGCTTTAAATAGTTATATCATTTTATGTGACTGTGACAGCCTTGGTATTGACAATGTATCGTAACAATACATGCAGCGTTCATTTTGTTTATTGATTGTGTGACTGTTGTCTTTTATTTCAGGACGGAAGCTGAGATTGTAGGGTAGCTGAACAGTCGGAAACGTTCGTTAGAAATATGTTTATGAAGTACTGTGCACTTGCATAAGAAAATAATATTGGATCAGTATATGTAATAATGTTATTATGTTTTCGTAGTGTTATCTTTACTGGTCCTCTTGGATCAACGAGCCCAATATATGTGACTTTGAAGTAGAATACCGCTTAAGTAGGTCCTTATAGGGAGACGGAGAGGTGTTGCCTCTTACATTACCTCCCATGAAACCGAGTCTGCAACTTTATTCTCTTGGTTGTGTTTGTTGCTTCCAAAGGACCTGCATTATCAGTATTTATTAAATAACCTGAACGAAATACTTAAATCTCAGCCTTTACGAATTTGAAACAACTTTACATGAAACATGTCCCTTTCTCAAGTTATTTTTTTCAATTTGCGTGAACCAAAAAGGTTAGGACAATTGTTTAGATAACAAAAAAACTTGAGAAAGATAGTACATAGATCAGATGCTTGCATCTAAATGAAAGATATCCACGGATTTATAAGCATCGACTTGCAGGGACTTGACGCAAGCAAAAAACTATCCCTTAACCGTACGCTACAAATAATTATCAACTGTCAGGTAAAAGTAAAACAAAAAACAACGTTAAACTGAGTTATTGCATATAAAACAAAGGTTAAGTCTTGTTACTGTTACTATTTATATTAATAAAAAACACTTTAACATGTGTCACGTGTGTATATATCCTAGTAAACGTAGTGACCAAATCCCTTAAAGTTTGAAAGATAATGTTGAATAAAAAGCTTTAACATAGTTTAAATGTAAGTGTTTCCGTCCTTTATTCTAAAATAGCAAGGTAACTGACACATTAGATTCAAACTCCCCGCAGTGGTTACTTCCCCTTTCTGTTACAATAACCTATGCCACCACACAAATTTATAGTTGTTATAGTTTTTATTTTGATTAAATATTTTTAGGTCAATATTTTAACCCGCTTTGTTCATAATATAGGAAAATAGTGTGAAAAACGGTATCTGGTTACACAAATAAATTATTTATTAAAAAAAAATCTATTTTAGCGAATTTGAACACTGGTTACTTGTAAACAAACATGTTGAGAACATTACAGAAGCTGTGCGTAAATTACACCCAAGCATAGACCAACACACGTATTTAAATCTATGACCCAAGTTAAAACAGGTTAAACGTTTTCAACATCCTCTCGAAGGTGATGATGTTATTGCCAGTTGCCTGATGGTGTGTTGTGCTGTGGCGGAGGGTGCATTAGAGCGTGTCACATATACAGTACATGTCTTAGTTCACCCATTAAAAGAATGTGAACATTGTATCCCTTTAAGATTTAACCATTATGTCAATATATTTGTTTAAACATTTTTCAGATATAATTGTTCTATTGTTCGGGGCGCTAGTTTCAGCCAATGGTTTTTCTGCAGTAGCTTGAGCAATTTAAATAATACATATATCAATTATATATGATTATAACTGGTATTTTTAGTGGTAAATATAAATACCTTAGTTTTGAAAATCTGCTGAGAAATAAATATTTTACAGCCCAAATGATTTGTTAATAGGGCTTTTCCCATGTAAATTCCTTGTTGGTGGGACAGCAGGAAATTAAGAAATTTCAAATAACTTCAGTTAGCCTTCATATGTTGCTATAAAATGTTCAGGGTGTCTTTATTTACGAATATCCAACAATTTATAACCATTTTTGGATACAAATTCTAAAAAAAGTACGTTTCCAAATTGTTCATGCAGTAGAATTCTGCATTTAAAACGCCCCATCATAAACAAACTTCATTGCATGAAATTTTTATTTCTCAACCGATTTTGAAAAGTAAGTTATTTACCGCAACGTGCTTAGCACGTGCAACTATGTTATATACACCATTGTCAATATACTCCGACATCAACAATAGGGCGGAAATATCTAAGTACTGGCGACATGTCAATTGTATACATACCTTTAACCTAAATTTCAAGGTCACTAACCAAATACCAACAAAGAGAAAACTAAATATACAATGACAAGTACTATACACAACACAAAGAGTATTTAAGACAAGGTTACTCACTTGGAACGGTCAGAAGGCAATATGGCCTAATGGTTTGCTTAAATAAGTTTTATGTGTACATAGCCACGCTATTTTCCTGTCTTCAGCGCACAAATTTACAAGACAATGTAAATAATTCTTCAGGAGACTTATTACAGATATTTATTTTACAGCCTACACTGCGACTTTACTCTTATCATAATTAGCAGGAAACGAACATTCTAACACGACCTCTGCAATCTTTCATATACACAAAGAAGGGAGAAGACAGCTGTATGTTATTCTACGATAAAATACAGCTGTTCCATTAATTCCCCGCGTATATTTCATCCGTTGGAAGCGCCACGTTACATGACGTCACTTGGTAAATATACGTCACGAAGACAAACCGAACAGTAATTTTAATGAAATGTTAATTACAACAAAATTGCCATTCTCCCAAACTGCACACCCCCGAAATAAACCCATCATATGCACATGTACATATAACATTAATAAGCATCTTGAACAAGGTGAGAACGTTTGACGTCATACAGCGCAAGCTATATGACGTAAGCAATGATTTAATTGTTTGTCACGTAAAAACTAGTGCATTTAAACGCAGAACTTTGCATACGTGGGCGCCCAATGGAACAGCCTGTAAACATAGCAGCCTGATTACCTTGACCACCGAGATAATATATAGTGCCTCAACAATAGCGTAAATAATGGGGTAATTGTTGTGTTAGAATCGAAATAATAAATACGGACCTGTATTTTATCGGTGAATAAAATACAGTTAGTCGTTCGGATGCGAGAAATTAAATCACTCGCGCTAACGCCGACCGTGATTTAATTTCTCGCATCCGAACGCCTAACTGTATTTTATTCACCGATAAAACACAGGTACTTATTTATTATTTCTTAAATAACAATGTTGACGTTACAATTCGCGACGTCTAAACAACGACGTCATCAACGTCATCAACGCCAAAGTATACATGACGTTAGGTCGGATTCTACAGTTTTATTTGAAATTTAGACTATTTTAAATTTCAGACATGTAAACTAATTACGCTAAATAACTTGAATTCTATTTTTCAAAACTAACAAACATGCATTGTTCCTGAAAGACCATAGAATTTCCTCTCACAATATAGCAAATACATGCTAGAAAGCAACAAAATCGGTTTCTCATGTCTACAAATACAATTCATTTACCCCAGCACTCAAAAAAGGGAAAACATAACATTTATAGATACAGGGCAGCATATACCTGTCCCTTATTTGAGATATAACACATCCATAATTGAATGACAAACACTCCAAATTGTCATAAAATGCTTTTTCTACATACCTTAACCGGCTTTTTTCCCGTAATCTGATGTCGGCTGCAGAAGTGCAGGAAATGATAAAAAAAAAGCTAGCATTTACAAGATTGGCACCAGTTACGGTTTTCTGTTTACAGGCTACATACCGTCATAGTACAAAAAGTTTATTTATACCAAAATTAACTATTATGTCATACTAAGTCAAAAACACCGCATTTGTGGATTTCTTTTTTATTGTCTGGCCTGTACATGACTTTTAATCTCTTAGATTTCTATTTTATAAAAAATTCCCCATGGACATTCATTCGAATCTAAGAAGTCTCCTCTTAAGGGCAAAACTATTTTTTTTCAAATTTTTATTTGTTACTTTTAAATCACTTATTCCAGTTATTTCGAGCATTTTGATACGTTAGCTGTGCCAATCCGATCGAATTTAGACATTTCAAAGCTTCTTAAACTTGGCACTATAATTCCTGAAAATTTACATATTTATCAGTTTTTTTTTGTTCTTTTTCCCCTTCTTAGAATCAAAATTAAGTTAAGGTATATGTGTTGTAAATGTTCTTTGGAGTACCTCATCTACATAGTATTCATGGTACAGAAAAATCATTTATACCTGAACTCAAAATATAAAGAACCTGCTTCAGAACTTATCTAGAGTAGTCTCCCTAACCCTACATAGCAGCAACATCATAACGCATAGCAACAACTTCACCCTTGCCTAGAAACGCCAGTATAGCATGTGACATAGTGTAGATGTTTTGTCAAACATTGAGGCATCCTATACCAGACATGACAAAGTCAACAACTGGTAAAAGGAAACGCGTTCGTTCGCGCATCAGGCTTGAATTGACGCATATAAAAAAATGAGTGTATCCGAGAAGCAGTTTGTCGAAAAGGGCAGGGCAGCAATAAACAATGTACTGCCCTGCTTTAGCAACATGATATATCCCGCAAACGACGAAGTAACAGGAAACTTTTAAACACTAATTTTCATGAAACTGTATCATTTAACAATCATGAACATAACTATGGAATAAATCCAAATATTTAAAATGTAAATGCCTTTGTTTTAACATATCAACATAATAATTACCCATTCTCATCGAAGGCACGGCCTATAGCCACGGTGACCATTACAAATGCCTTAATTTCTACAAACAGCCCGCTGATTATTTACTAAACAAGTTTCCAAACTTATATGCTTAAAATTAATGCAAATTGTTTGATGACACCTATGCGACACATGCAGATGGCTGGTTAACTGTTTACATTCTGATGATATGTAGAACATCAGCCTATGAACAGTTACCCATTTTCACTTTTCACGAAAAGTAACGCGGATAACACCAAAGTCATCTTTGTTTTTGCTGCCACCCCAAATATGACATGAATCTGTGATTACAAAGTTTTTAATTTAAACTAAAACTGTATGTTTCCCTTTCAGTTAAAATTGTAGAGAAAATAATAGACATAACGGTCACTGCAGCTATGGTTATGCAGTCTGCAAATTATAAAGTAAAAAATGAAATGGTCTGCACAAAAAACATCCAGATAGTTTTAATGCAGTATGAACTGAAAATTAGGCAGCATTCCAGACATGGCTCATACCTACACTACTAGACCTACAACCCGGGGCTAGGTCTCAATCAAACCGAGACTGCAATATTTCGCCTGTGTCGTTTTCGGCCGTCTCCAAAGGTCAATTATCATACCCTTTTTTATTATACCAGACCTTAACTATGAACTTACTTACACTATCATATCACAACTTTAAATAGCTAAGACTCAGACCAACGATAATTTGTATGCTGGAGGCTAACCCAATATTTACGGTCTGGCATGAGTCTGATATCAAAGGTCTGATATGAGTGTCTGACATGGGTCTGATATGAGCGTGTATAGTAGTGTGGGTCTGATAGTGTGGTTTCGACATAGGTCTCATATATCAGTCTGATATTGTATGAGCAATATATGCACATGACATGTCAGACAGATCTGAAATATCAAATTCAATTCAAACTGTCACTATTTGATGCATGTCAGACAGACCTACACTTTCAGACTCATGTCAGACCTACAATTACATCAAACTTACGCTATCACTCAAACCTATATGTACACAATTGTTTTGTGTCTGATATTGTAGGTCTGATATGGGTCTGAAATGTTTGGCTGATATAAGGCTGATATGCATCTGATATTGTAGGGCTGATATTCAGGAGTCTGAATATTTTAAGTCTGATGCGTGTCCAATACTGTTATTCAAGTAAGTCTGATTATGTACGTCTGATCAGAGTTGGTCTTAGCAGAGTGCAATTTATTGTTGGGTCTGATAGTGCAAGGTATCTTATATGGAAATCTATTCTACATTAATGCCTACTTAAATGAACAACTATATACAATTTACACGCTCCAATTATAGTTTCTACAAAATAATATTGGAAAATGTGTGCAAATTCACATTCGGACTTGGGAAAATAACAAAACTGGAGACGGTCTATTTTTACCTGCAAGAGTTACGTCCCTTGACAATATGTTTCAATATCTCAAAATGGAAAATGTCACAATATTTTGATGATTTCTGAGCAAATTTGTGTTGAAAAAAGCAAAACGCACTACAGCCTATGTTCTAAACCTGAAATTGTGTATACTCGGTACTCTGCATATTTTCCTTAAGGTCGGAATTTACAGTTTTCTTTGAAATTCAGACTATTTTCAGACATGTACACTAATTACGTAAAAAAACTTGAATTCTATTTTTCAAAACTAACAAACATGTATTATCCTGAAAGACCATAGAATTCCCTCTCAACATGCTAGAAAGCAAAAAACTCGGTTTCTCTGCCTACAAATACAATTCATTTACCCCACCCACTCAGCACTCAAATAAAGGAAAACATGACATTTATAGACACACGACAGCATATACCTGTCCCTTATTTGAGATATAACACATCCATAATTAAATGACAAACACTCTAAATTGTCATAAAAATGCTATTTCTACATACCTTAATTGGCTTTTCTTTTCCGTAATCTGATGTCGGCTGCAGAAGTGCAGGAAATGATAAAGAAATCTAGCATTTAAAACATAGCCACCAGTTACGTTTTTCTGTTTACAGGCTACATACTGGTCATAGTACGAAACGTTTATTTATACCAACTATTATGTGATACTAAATCAAAAACACCGCATTTGTGGATTTCTTTTTGTCTAGCCTGTAAATGGCTTTTTATCTCTTAGACTTCTATTTTATGAGAAATTACATATGAATGTAAGGAGTCTCCCCTTACGGCGCCAATATAAACACTAATTGTCCGTTTTAATAGGAAAAATATGTACCAAAGAAATGACGCACAGAAATGCATAGAATTGGGTTAAAATAGCTCTGGTAATGAATTTCGAATTGACCCCGTTCGCAAGCCGGGTATTAAGTTTTACAATCCACATGCTTCTCTTCACCATATAACCTTACCAGTACAACAACCCGTGCATCAGATACAAAATAATTATTTACTGGCTTATCTTTATTTGGGCGGCACACATTTTTGTTCAAAAGATAGGTGTAGCTACATCTTACCACATCACCTTTTCAAAGAAAACCATATTGCTCTCATTCAAAAACTTTGGCTAGGAAAAAAACTAAATGTTTGGTATGTGACAATATTAAAGCATTTTTTACTAACGGCAGTTTAGACGAAATTACACTATATGTACTAGTCTCAATCAAACCGAGACTGCAATATTTCGTATGTGTCGTGCTCGGTCGTTTCCAAAGGTCCATTATCATACTCTTTTTTTGCCAAGAAGATTGCGAAGCACTCATTTTCTTATAAGATAATATTTTGTCAGGTATGGAATTACGGTTTATAGACAAAGTGTTGGTGGTATCCCCAGGGGTACTAACTATGCACCACTTGTCGCAGATTTATTTTTGTGGTGCTATGAAGCAGATTTCATGTTGAGTTATTAACCAGATACTCAGGCAGACGTAATTGCAAGCTTTAAAGAACATTGACAATGCTTTCTTTTCTACAATGGTTAATATATTGAATGAAAAAGGTTTAGCAAGTTTTTTAGATGAAATAATACTCTGTACAAGATATACTGACATTTTGGGACTTCACGGGCTTGACCCCAACGTTCATTTATTCGTTACGTCATTAAGATGTTCGAAGGTTATTGATGTGTGTTTAATAAAAGATTGTGTCTATGGCAGTAGTTTCTTTATTTTACAACCAAAAATGTATTATTTCCAGGGTGCAACAAAAATTTGCTAAACTTTTTTCCCTGAATATACTGTCAATCCCAAAGAACTTCAACTCAACAAAGCTAATATCTCTGATATTGTCGCTATTTTTCTTGATTTACATCGATCTATTGAAAATGGAGAAATAGTAAGTAAAATATATAACAGGAGAGATGGTTTTAATTTTGATATTGTTAATTATCCCGCTTAGATGGGGACGTTCCCCGATGTTTATTCCGAGTTATGTTTCTCAACTTATTCGATCATTTCTCAACTCATTCGATCTTATTTCTCAACTCATTCGATCTTTGGAGATCGTTGAGCACGATACTTATATTTAGTTATCGTTGGTACATTTTCAACTGCTTTTGTTTTCTTACTTAATTTTTGATTCGGTGGTTCCACTACTCCGGCCAATAAAGGCTCTGGGTATTGTTTAACCACTTATAGGATATGTTGTCTGCTTTTTCATTTAATCTTTTGGCTGTTACTTGTGATACGCAGGCTTCATAACCGCTGCTCCCAACTAAATTCCATTATGTTTATTTCGCTCGTCGGGGCATTTATTTTATTAGATACTGGGACCATACGCCGTACGACATGGGGTAGCAAATAACTCCATGTCCACCGCCGTATGCATGCCATCTTCGGGATGGTTAAAATTGTGTACTATTGATTTATGAATATTGAGTTCTGCTCAACCCGGGGCTAGAGGGCGTGAGCGGTAGCTAGCATATTTCACTACCGCTCATGAACAGTCTCAATCAAACCGAGACTGCAATATTTCGTATGTGTCGTGCTCGGCCGTTTCCAAAGGTCCATTATCATACTCTTTATTCCTATTATTTACTGGTCCTTTGGGATCATCAAACCTATCAGTTTTAATATGAAATGTCCTGTAATGAAAACAAATCTATTCAAAACAACTCTCTGGAGCTGGTGAAAAGCACAATAAATATTAAAACAAATAATTCAGCTCGGCTACTTCAGTACAAAAACATCTCATGTTCTAACCAGCTACCAGGGGCGAACCTGGAGTGTTTTGGGTATAGGCACGGGGGAGGGTGTGTGAGGGGAGTGTTCCCCTTCCGCTGGTGGGGTCCGGAGGTCCTCCCCATGAAAAGTTTTGAAAAATTGGTTTTGAGCGAATTAGAAACGTATTTTGAAGATATTCTAATTATCCAGAGTCATTCTTTTTTCCTTGATTTATTGAATATTTACCGAGGTTGGACTACCTTTTAACCTAACCAACATTCGGCTTCACGTTTTATTGCATTTTTTTCATTTTTCCGACACCCAACTCTGAATTATACGCACGGGCGTATGGGAGTATGCCAAGGTACGCCCTGGCTACATTTCATTTTAATACGCCACACCTGCAAAATTTTAACATAACCTTTAACCTTGCCAAGCAGACAGACACATTAATCTTGGCGACTCTCAGAACCTTCAGTCCTTTGATCTAGAGCTTGGAGTCAAGTTGAGAACCTTAATATTCGTAATCTGTGTATAACTAAGAATTTAAAAATCGCCCAAGCGCCGAATAATGGGTAAAACCAACAATACCATTTAATGGAACCGTCGAGGCCCGAAACCAAACTATGATGAAACCAGCCCAATTTAAAATGAACAAAACCCTACTGCCATCAGGGCTTCCGTTACAATAAACTTGGAAAAACCTAAGCAAAATGTTGATATCTTAACCCTGATCTACTATTACAAATATTTTAAAGTAATTTAAGAACTCTTCTGCGACATGGACTATCACAACATGATTTCTACTGTGATGTGATTTATAAACTTCGTAAGATCCTTCATAATTACATACAACCTCTATTAAACTTTATCAGAAGAGGTTATGTTCCTATCATTTTTCAAAGTAATGCATGTTCAGTGGTTGACCCATTTACAGTTCGCCCCTATGCTGTCCTTTTTGATTGTGAGATTAAAGGACGGATTTTGGGCCCTATGATGACGTCTATTTAAATCCTCAAAGGGCGTTAGCGTCTGATGTTTGTCTTAAATCTTGTTTCGTCGCACCCTTAATGGTTTGTTCTCTTGTTGCTCTGGCTTCTTCCAAGTCACTGAGTACTTGCTTTGTGGCTTTTTTGTTCTTTTTATTCATATATACATGCTCATTTATTTGTCATACTTATATTGCCTATTAATGGTGAATTGTGTGTTAGAGAATATAACCTGGGGTGATATCTTTATTTACACTGTCCCGTTTTACTGCGATGACAATAGGGTAAGAGTGAATAAATACTGATAAAGGTGATCCTTTGGGAGCAACAAAAACAATTAAGAGAATAAAAGCAGACTCGGTTTTATTGAGTCTGTTCATGAGAAGTAATGAAAGAAGCAACACCTCTCACGCCCCCTAGCACCGGCTTAAGCGGTATTCTACTTCAAAGCCACCTTTATTGGGCTCGTTGGTCTCAAAGGACCAGTAAAAATAACACTACTGATTCGTAGCACGGGAAGACTTTTTACAGCCGCCACACTGCACTAAACGAACGCTAGTGTGAATGTTAATAAATACTGATAAAGGTGATCCTTTGGGAGAAACAAACACAATTAAGAGCATAAATGTTTTGTGCCCCCTAAACCTGGTTTAAACAACACAGCGGCCTTTTTTGCCACAGACCGTTCCCATGTATTAGCCCTATTGTCAACCTTTTATGTTTGTAATGTCATATCTTGCTGTTTATTCATATTTGTAGCTGTTGTTTGTTTCTACGTTTGTTTGTGGTTGACTGCGATCCTTGAGTGCTACATTTCCTGCTCGCAGTTTATATTTACTTTGGCATGTTGCTACATGCAATTGTGGGATGAGCAGCTTCTCAATTGCAGTGAACATAACATTATTTTACAAAATATTTATTGACAATGGTTAGCAGACTACGGTTATTGATGCCATTCCAGCGAGACAAAGGTGTGCAATAGTAAGCAAAACACTTAACATTTCAGACAATGAAGTAACTTGATGGAATACCTAATACAAAACTATTCTAAATCCTTATGCCAATCAAACCAAACTGAAATTAGATAAAGAATAAGGTGGACATTAAAAGTAAACATCAAACATTTAGTCATACCTTCTAACAAAACCAAACACTGTACTATCTAAAACTTAAAATGGAAAAAAAACATGCACAAATTACTAAATTTCGCCTTTAAAGGAGCCGATTTCAGCGTTTTCTTATTGAAAGGGGAAAATATACAAGACCAAACAATTTACTCGAGTATGCACGTTTCTCCTATTCCATGATAAAAACAAGGATATTCGAAAACTATGATTGTTGAGTATCAGATAGCACCTTTAGATATAATCAATGAATCTGAGATAACGGTTTTAACTTAACTGATCGTTGAAAAAAAAACAAATTTGCTTCGAGATATAGACACCGTATGATATAACACGAGGACTTTCATTTTTAAATGTGGATTGTTAACGATGTAAAAGTTAAAATCATCTCTCTTATCATAGAAATTAGGATGTGATCATTTCAAATCCACAGATGAAGATCAAGAAATGCTGGCCTATGGTATCCTAAATGTTGGCTTTATTCCACATGAGCTCTTGCGGGTACATATTAATGACTTCCCACTGTTTCCCCGTTTAGGGCAAAGCATGTTGTTAGAAGCTGGGACCATACACCGCTGGCCATGGAATGGTGTGAAAACACCTTATTGAAGGTTCCATGTTCACCGCCATATGCATACCATCTTTAAGATGACTCGAATTTCTGTAATATTGGCATTTTAAATATTGAATGCTGCTCAACCCGGGCTAGAGGGCATAAACGGTAACAAGTACTTTTCATTACCGTTCATGAACGTCTCAATCAAGCAGAGACTGCAGTAGTTTTTGTATTTATCGTGTTTTACGATTTCCAGATTTCTTCTTTCATACTTTTTTATATGAGCAATAAACGGATTATCAATATTGCGTATGTCATCCAGATACCCAGATGAATATTAGTAAACGCAAAACAACGTAGTTGTGCATGAACTAGAATTTACGATAAAAATGAAGTTTTGGAATCAAGTATATAGTGGTGAGCTTATTCTGCTTATTATTTACAGGAACCAATATAGTCTCTAAACATTACACATGATGGCTATATCCTTCTCCAGCAATGTTGTGGTTAGATAAGCATAAGTATTTAGCTTTGCTTTCAACGTAATGATATAGTGAAATCCTCAGACAACAATGGTATTGTTTAGGCTTTGTTGGCAGGAACTAGAGCAAATTAAGTATGACGATTCTCGATTCCCCTCTTCAGATAATTTTGAGATAATCGGCGTGGATGCAGAGAGGAAATGTAAATGGATCAATCACTAAACATGCAGTACGTTGCAAAATGATAGGGTAATAACCCCTTTTGAAAAACTGTTTAACCAGTTTAATAAATATTGTATGAGTGATTATGACAAAGGATCTTAGGAAGTTTGTAAATCATATCACCATAGAAGTCAGGTTGCGATAGTCCTTGTCGCAAAAGAGTTCTTAAATTACTTTTTTTATATATTAAAGGTAGATCAGTGTTATGATAAGATTTTACAAAGTTTTTTCGAAGTTTATGGTAACGGTTGCGCTGCTGGAGTAGCTTTTTAGTTATACAAATATTACGAATATTAAAGTCCTCAACACGACTACAAGCTCTAGAGAAACAAAAAAGTTGAGAAACATAGACCCCATAAGAAATAGCTCGGGGAACATCCATTTCTAAATGGGAATAATTAACAATATCAAAATTAAAATTATCTCTTTTGTCATAGCGTTTACTAATTATTTCGCCATTATCAATACAGAGATGTAAATCAAGAAAAGAGGCGACAGTATCAGAAATGTTAGTTTTGTTGAGTTGAAGTTCCTTAGGATGGATTGTATTAACCATAGTAGAAAAGAAAGGATTGCCAGTGTTCTATATGTCATCTAAATACCGAGAGGTGCCATTCCAGGCTTCAATTACATCAGCTTGAGTATCAGATGAAAAACACAACATGAAATATATTTCATAGCGATACAAGAACAAATCTGCGACAAGCGGTGCGCAGATCGTATCCATAGGGATACCAGCAATTTGTAAACGGTAGTTCTATACCTGACAAAAATATTATATAATAGGAGAATGAGTGCTTCATAAACTTCTTGGCAAGTCCACATAATGTAATTGTCTAAACTGCCGTTACTAAAACAACGCTTTAATATAGTACAGGCCAAAAATGTAGTTTTTTCTCTAGCGAATAGAGCAATAAGCTTGTCTTTGATAAGGTGATGTGGTAAGGTGTATAAAGTATAGAAAAGTCATAAGTACTTCATATTTCATGTCGTAACGTTTTATATCAAAGGAATGATCAGTCCTGACATTAAAACATATTCGGAGAGAATGTCAAGATATTTGAATTCATTTACAAAATGAAAGTGTTACGTTATAAGCTGAACACCTCTTGAATATACATGATCATTTATGTGTTTTACTTATATTGCCTAGTAATGCTGTGTTGTTTGTTAGAGCGTATAGTATGAGAAGATATCTGTATTGACATTGTCCCGTTTTTTGGGATTACAATAGGGTAAGAGTGAGGTTTGGGTGCGGTATCCCTATTGTCAACCTTAGCTTGCCTTTTATTCATATGTATGGTTGTTTGTATCTGTTGTCGTCAACCACTAAACATGCACTGCCTGGTTAACTGATAGAGTCATAACCTCTTCTGATACATGTTTTAACAAGTCTAATAAGGATTGTATGAAGGTATGAAGGTGATTATGACCAAGGATGTTACGAAGACCAACTTGACAATCACAGTTTCCTTTAATCGCAATACCTGTACCTGCAGCATTACAGTTGCTGCAGAGTAAATGCAAAATACCGGTGCCTCATTGTACTAATGTCAAGTAATTCATAAATATAATCAGCTAATCAATCTGTAACAAATATCGTTGAACCATTTGCCGCTAGCTTTTATTATGCCAGATAAAACAAAAAAAATTAAATATCGCATACATGAATAATGAATACATATTGTCAAACAGGATTTATCATAACTATGATGATGGAGTGTGTCATATTACATTATGGATGTAATGGACGTTATGGACGTTTGACACCTTATACATCTGTTGAAATTTGATTGTTTGAATATCATCCAACTTAACTGATATCTTCTATTTACACAAACAACATGTTGTTCAGCAGTTAAACTCTTCTCTGTATTTAGAATTGAATTGAATCAACACAGTATAGGTTATTTAGAGCCGCCCCAGAGAGAGGGGAAGGATACATAGGAATCCGGGAACCTGCCCTACTCTTATTATCGAATAGATTCCTATGGTTCTTTAACGTGCTCGGAAGATAGACCGATACACGGGACCGCCCGGTTTACGTCCCCATCCGACGGACGAGGCTAAGGTAAAGTGTCTTGCCCAAGAACACAGCGACGGAACTCAGTGGCACCACGGAGGATTGAACCCGGGGCCTCCGGTTACAAATCCGCCGCGCTACCGACTGCGCCACGTCAGCAATTAATTGTAATATTGATTTATGGTTTATTTGTATTCTAACACGACCTGCGCAGTCTTTCATATACACAAAGAAGAGAGACAACGGTATGTTATTCTACGATAAAATACAGCTGTTCCATTAATTCCCCGCGTATATTTCATCCGTTGGAAGCGCCACGTTACATGACATCACTTTGTAAATATACATCACGAAGATAAACGCAACAGTAATTTTAATGAAATATTAATTACAACAAACTTGACATGCTCCCAAACCTTGCACATCCCCGATATAAACCCATCATATGCATCAGTAGAAATAACATTAATAAGCATCTTGAACAAGCTGAGAACGTTTGACGTCATACAGCGCAAGCTATATGAGTAGTATAGAAACTGAGGGTACCATCGCAGTTTTTTAAAGGGACGTTTTATGCAACGAGTCAGTAAATTTATCAGCAAGCAAACCAACACATTTAAAACTTGTTACAACCCTCCTCAAAGAAAACTCCCCCAATACCCCCAGCTTATAAACCATTTATAATTAATTGATACGTTTTAAATCAACCCCAAATAAAACAACTGCAGATCAGATCAGGTAATCAATATCTTTCAAACCCAACACCGCAGATGATTTTAGTCTCGGCTGTTAAACAGAGTCGGAACCACAGTTTGCTACTTTTTGGAAGGGTGCAACGTTTTAAATCACACTTTTATATCTTGAATGTCCTTAAACGGTACCCAACTATTGAAATCCTCATTGTAACCCTTCCATTTAATCAATGCTTGTTTCTTTTTGTAATCACGTCGTACTACTTTTTCAATTCTGCATATTTCTCGATCAGCTTTTAACATTTTCAATTCATAGAAGCTTCCATCAATGTTTTGGTTGTTCAAATCTTTTATTTTGTACGTCACAGGATTTGTATATTGAATTTCATCAATAACACATATTACTTCTGTCCAATTTGGAGTATAACCTTTTATATTTGCTAATTCTAACATTGTCTCCTATTTTGAACTTTGGCAAAGCTTTTTTTTTTTTCGTTTTTCCGTACAAGTTGAAACACACTATTTCTTTATTTTTCTCATCACTGGCCTCAGGTTATACTCCGGTGTTTTGTATTATTGTATTTATCAACCATCGCCTGTAGCACGTCTAAATATGTATTTGTGTTGTTTGCTGTAAAATATTTCCGCATCCTCTCTTTCAATGTTCTTTTAAATCGTTCAATTACTACAGCTTTTCCGAAATTAAACGTGTGATACATTTCGATATTATTATCATCAAGAAATTGCTTAAATGTTTTGTTATAAAACTCCACACCGTGATCAACCCAGAGCAATTTACAGTGTCTTCCTGTGCTTATAATCTTTTGGAAAGCTTTGGTAATTTCTGTACCAGTTTTATTTGGAACAGGCATAACTCAAGCAAATTTACTAAATACATCAATTACAGTGAGCAGGTATTCGACACCTTTATCATATTTCGAAAACGATTGCATATCAACCAAACCAGCCGACCATATTTTATCTATTTCATTAACAATCACACGGCGTTGAGTAAACTTTCTTCGTATAGGTTTATGAAGCTCATCGTCTAGCTTATCAGTCCATCTCAACGCCTGTTCTTGTTTTTGGCTCTCCAAGACCTAGTTTATATTTTGCACTAATTACAGGCTTGACTATCAAATTCTTAGCGATCTTTTCTCCAAGCGATTTGGATTTACTCGTTTTTAAACCAGCCAGCATGTTTTTATCACACGTTGATTTATTACTAGGACTTTTTTCATAACAATAATCGTGATCTTTGCAAATAGCATCTAATTCATTTGACGGTTCTCCACTGTCAAGTCCCTTTTTAGGCAACAAAGGAAGCAAAGCTTTATGGATATCAATGTTTCCACTTTGTGTACTTTTGACAAATTGCGTTTTAGTAATACCGCAAGAAGCGCATGTTGCTTTTAACATTCTTCTGACATTTTTTTGTTAGAATATACTGAGGATTAACATTTTTAGTAATTATCTTTTCTTTCACGCAATAATTCATGTATGATATGATTAGACTAAACTTTGTTTTTCAAAATATGATCGTATTATGTTTTCATTTTCCACAGGTTTGTAAGGTTTTAATATTTTATAAAGAATATCGTACATACTGTTTCCTTCTTGCAACTTTTTGACAAAGTACAAACAAAAATATCCGCATAAGACACTCGTTTTATCTTGATACTGAACGGTGTTGTATTTTATGTTGGGTATGTAATTTAAGACTTCTTTTGGTGGACTCAAGCCAAACGGATCAAAATAATACTCATTACAGTAACAAGTCCAATGTGTACCAGGTCCAATGTAATCATTAAGATTAATAATACCGCATTCATGTTTATTTTGTTTTGTCGGTAATTTGTTCTTACACTCCCCTAAAGTTTTTAATGTCTAACCGCTTAACCCACTTTATTATAACTATGTTTCTAAAAAATGATTTTTTTTTTACGAATGGGATACTTCTACATGGTCTATATTGCAAGTCTACTTGTAAACCTTTGCCTACTCTCAAGCCTTTCCCTTTCCTGCCTACTTGTAAACCTTTTCCCGTCAAACCACTAATAAGAGATTCAATTAAAGGAATTCACAGTGATGCGAGTAATCCAAGAAATACCCCATCTTGTTGTTGATGTCTTGTCAGTTTAATGGCGCAGGAACCTTTTGACTTTATTATCTTTTGTCTTTGCGATGGTGTTAACACACCTTATTTAAGAAGTGCTTGTTTTTTGCAGCTAGGGATAGTTACCATTCCATTTCCGAATAGTTTACCGATTCCAGTACTCGCCAAGCCACTCAGAACTCCTGTTGCTAGTGGTCCTAATATCTTTGGAGCGAGTCTAGCAACTGTCGGTAATATTGTTTTAGTTACCAAACCGGCTAATGCTCCCAAAAAGCCTCCATTCTTGGACTAAGATCTCATCTGCGATTTTAATATATTCACATCCAATCCATATCCGTTGGATTTAGCTTTGTTAATATTGTTAATCTGAGTAGCTGTCAACAACAAAGGAAAATCCCAGTTAGTTGATTATTCTTCAGCCTAAGCGTTAATTCATTTTTGTTTTCATATGCTTTTGCCAGACTTCGTTTCTGGTCATCTGTCAAATCTATCGAATACTTTACGTCAATCATATATATTATAAGTTAGATTAAACTATTACCAATTCATTTCCGACAGTATCAATAACTACATCTTCTTCATAGAGAACAAGAGCATAAACTTTATAAGGAGCCCCACGGGGTATATTTAGTTTATATCTCAAACTTAGTTGTTTTGGATCAACACTGACCTCATTTCCCCTGTTACTTAAATCGAAATATATCATTCCAAAAAGCGTTTGAAAATTAGTTCCAGTGTTTTTATCATTTTGTTTGTAAGAATAATTAATAACTTCTCTGAATATTCTTATAATATTATCATTGCTGTATTCAGTTTCTGGATAATATACACCGTTTCCAACTTCCTGTCTAGCTGATTGTAAATAGCAATTAGTATTATTAGGAGAGAGCAATTTTATTTTTTGGCTACTTTTCAACGAAGCTACTTTCAACGAATTTTTCCAATCACACGACCAAAAACGGCATCAACTCCGGGTCTTCTAGCCGGAGTATTTCTACATTTTGCAATATTGAACGGCAAGCGGGAGTCAAGTTGAGTTTGACAAGTTATTTTCATCTGACATTACAACAAACATACAGCAAGAATAATGCTACAAGCACCAAGAATAATCTAACTATACTACATATGAGTGAAATGAGAAAAATAAGAGCAAGCATAGCAGCAGGGAAAAGATGGGGGAAAGATGTCAATGAATTGCAAGATAAATTGAAAACCCTAGTAGGACAAAGAAAGAAAGAAAACTCTGTCTCAAGAAGGTAGGACACTGAGAGGAAAAATAGCAGCAGGGATGAGATGGGGGAGAAATGTCAAAGAATTACAAACCACAACTACACGGATTAGATGAAATATTGAAAACCAAGAAAGACCAAAAAGATGACTAAAAATATGACCAAAAAGAAGACCAAGAAAAATACCAAAATGATAACGATGATACACAAGAAATGTATACAAAAGAGATGATAGTACAGATCAAAATAACCGAAGCTAGTACAGAAGATATGATATTTTGGATGAATTACGAAATAGATTTGAGGATTTTTGGACAAAAGTAAAACAAGGTATGCAGAAAAGGAAAGATCTGTATGAAATGGAAGACATATCTACACGACTTGAAAAACTTGGATCTATAACTGAAAAAGATAAACATGAAATACTCGATTGACTGAAGTTTTTGTCTCAAATCAATAAAGATAATCTCATATATTTTCATCGAAAGAGGAAGTTTAATCTAAACCACTATTATATACAATGAACTCAGAAAAAGCTACTAAAGAAATACACATGGAGATAGATGGAAACACTTTGTGGATTCGTTGGAGAAGATATCTAGCATACTATATAGAAAAAGAAAATGCCTACGACAATAACCAATTATCAGATATTTCAAAGGTAGACTAAGCAAAGTGGAATAGTGGAAAAACAAAATTGCAATATATCCCAGGGATAGAAAAAGCATTCATTGATGATATATATGTATTTGGGTATCTAGGAAAAAGGGATGTTCAAGCAAAACAAGGAAAGACAGATAAAAATATCGGACAGGGAAAGCAGCATTCAAGGATGACAGTCAACCACAAAACACAAAAACAAACACGCAAACAGACAAACGAGAAGGCAAAAGTAATAAAAAATGTAAGCGAGATCACAAACAGAAAAAGGTTGACAATAGCGTTACCGCCTTGGAACGGTCAGTGGCAACAAAGGCCACTGGGGTTTTTAACCGGTTCTAGGGTGCACCAAACCTCACACTTACCCTACTGTCATCAATAGGCAATATAAGTAAAACACAAATATAAAATAAAGGTGATGTTAACCGAAGGAAAAACAGGTGCTGCAAAAAATATTGCACAAACAATAGCAACATTCGTGTCGAAAACAACTGGACTATTGTAATGTCAAAATCTGTAATTGTACATTGAAAAAGAATCAGAATAGCAGTATCTCGAAAACTATAGAAATAATTGAATCGCATACAAGTAGTAGAGCAAGAAAGAACTGGGAACGCATATGGAAAGAAAAACCAATAGGAAATGTACTCGGTAATATTGATGTGTCAAACATTCCAATAGATGTGGTGGAAGAGAAGAAAATGAATCTCTGTCAACTTCTAGAAAGTGTGGGACTCGGAATATACTCTATAGATTACACAAAAGACTATTCTGGAACAATGAAAAGAGATAGTCTGGTTGATTATTTCAATTTTGACAGAACGCAGAGCCTATTTTCTGCAATGCAGAGTGAAAAGCCCACAATTCTAGAGAATACGAAATCAGTCGGAAATAATGTCTTCACCACTATACAAACGACAGGTGGAAATGTTGTGAGAACAAAAATATACAACAAGATAGTCTCAAACGTTGAAGCTGGTGATGTACAAAACGTATTCGGAGGACATCTAGCTGATTTTGGTGATTCCAAATCTGAACGTTTGCGAAATACATTCTCACACCCAGATGTGCAAAAACGAGGATGTACTAGAGTTGAACTTTCAATATACGGAGACCACAACCATTTGTCAGGAACACATATTCTAGAAGAAACTGTAGAAGAACTCCCGGGTTTATTCTATATACAACCAGCAAAACATCAATGGACAAATCTAGCAGAGAATATTGCATAGAAATATGATTATACTAGATAGAGTTCAAAATACTTTGTACATTGCTTTTACATTTGTAGATATCTACTCGAACGAATCCCCAAAGTGTTTCCATCTATCTCCATGTTTTTTCTTTGGTAGCTTTTTTTGAGTTCATTGTATATAATATAGGTTTAAATTAAACTTCTACTTTCGATGAAAATATATGAGATTATCTGTATTGATATGCGACAAAAACTTTGTTCAGCCAATCGAGTATTTCATGTTTATCTTTTTCAGTTATAGATCCATGTTTTTCCAGTCGTGTAGATATGTCTGCCTTTTCTGCATACCATGTTTTACTTTTGTCCAAAGATCCTCAAATCTATTTCGTAACTCATCCTAAATATATTCTGTACTATCTTCGGTGTCATTTTGATCTGTACTATCATCGGACATTTCTTGTGCATCATCGATATCATTTTGGTTTTCTTCTTGGTCTTCTTTTTGGTCATCTTTTTGGTCTTTCTTAGTTTTCAATATTTCATCTAATCCGTGTAATTGTTTTTGTAATTCTTTGACATTTCTCCCCCATCTCATCCCTGCTGCTATTTTTACTCTCAGTGTCC
>JAWPHD010016711.1:0-48414 GCA_037043455.1 Cyrtodaria siliqua
CATAATGCAATGACACTTACCACACATTCGTGTATCGTTCATTCAGGCAGCAACACGGAGACCATTTCTTTTGTAAATATTGTTGAGAATAACGTATCCAAGAGTAGAAATACTTACCCCAGTGTTGAGGGTACCTTTTTGCTTGAGCTGATCTTTCGGTAGCCAGCATGATCTTTCGGTCGCCGTTTACCAGTGTGGGCTTATGTGTTGAACAATTTTGTTCCGTTGATCGTCACACCCAAGATTGCCGCCCTTCCATATGCAATAACGCGCAGCATAAACAAGGTTTCTACCCGTATCTAACCTCGATGCCAGTTACGTGTGTGTGTGTGTAGTTTCTGAGGTTTATAGTCCCTCCACCAACAAACACGACAAGGTAGCTCCCTGCCGCGAAGGGGCACAATAGAGTCTGGACTGTTCTAGTTGAATGTGTTGGGTTTGATGTGGTGTGCTGCTACTGTGTAGTCGATTCAGTTGTCTGTATGTCGGTGATTGTCGCTTTCGCTCTGTTGTTCTCGCTGTGAGCGGTGAGGTGGAGGATCTGACAACGAGCTCAAGGTGGTGCTGTTACATCCGCTACTGGAAACGATCCCCTTTAGAGCCACACCCATCACAGTATGACCCCTGCGCCGCACACACACTGCCCGATGTCTGTGTCACCCTTAAGTCTTTCAGAGACTTGTGAAAAAACCACGGTCGAATGTAGGCTCCGCTTCAACATGATGGACCGGGTTATGGTTGCGCCCCGGTCTGTTTCAGCTCTAGCCTGCCCGACCTGATCCGACTTCAGGGATCTGGAGACATCAGATGATGTGTGCTGTGATGGATGCAGGAGACACCCCTCACTCTCGGCCAACTGACGTTCAGTCTGCCCAATCCCTGAGAATGACAAGTTCTCAAGTTTTCGACATCCGGAACGTCAGCAGTGCCAGGCAGCGACGTGCACGCGGTGAAGGTAGCAGATAGTTGCACGTGTAACAGCGGCTTATATAGTAGCCGCTGTCCCAACCAATTACCGTATATTGGTATCTCTACCGCTAAGTAGAAAAACAAACCAGTTATAAGCAGTTATAACGATAATAAATAAATGCATATGAATATAGTATTCCAATGTGTTTTTAGCGTTATAATAGCTAAAGTAGCATTTCACTTGTGCTGTGGAATTATACATTAAGTGTCTCTTCAACACATGCAGTTAAGATTTTTAAGCTGTAATTATACATTTGGATTTATCAAAAGTTCGATTATTATTCAACTAAATGAAGCACTCTTGTCTCATCGACCCACCAAGAAGCAAATGGCTGCGGCGTTTGATGTTTCCCAAACACCTATCACATTAACGAAATAGGTCCTCCTGTTCGATCCAGTAAGAAGCAGGACAGTAAAGGTGTCTCACCAACCACTTATGGCTGATGTAACCCAATATGTTGGTCCTACCATTCAATGGCGAAGAAGAGGATGGTAAGGGTGTTTGAAGTTTCCCAGACACCACTATCGCTGATGTTACCCATAGATGTTGTTCCTATTTTCCAAGATGTTTGGTGGGAAAAGATATATTGCCTTTAAACTGTGAACATTCCTAAATGCATAGACATTAAGCAGAAATTTTGTCCTAAATCAACAAATCCGTTGTTGATATGTTTTTAATTATCAAATATCATTATAAATACGATGGTAACCTATGCTATTGATGTATTTTTAGTGAAAATATGTTTTTAAAGATAAAAAACCGAAAAGACAAACAGGCTACGCTAAAAAATGAAAAAAAATCAAAGGGGAAAACTCTTCCTCGTAAAAACCGGAAGTGACGTCATGGGAACAAACGAAACCATTTGTACATAGGGAAGCAACGCAAAAACAGTATAGTGTGTGTGAACATGTCGGAATTAAGCGACTATGATGCCGAGTCAGATGAAATGCCCATGATAAGAAGGTTGCACAATGTGCACCTTACGATTTTGAGCCAGAATTCGGTCTGAGGATGAAAATACCCGGATTCATCAACCGATGGCGATGAGGAAGTTGAACGCTGTGCAGGTCATCGAAATTCTGAAAGTCACCAGCAACGCTGCAATATCTCGGTACTTTACACTAAGCGCGAAATGCAGTATATCCGAATGATGGACATGGTCTAATACTTGTACATTAATACGAGCGTCAGATTATAAGGACTTTATTTTTGCCGAAAAATGACATTGAAAAAATATATTAGAGTCTAGTAAGTATAATTGATAATATATGTAACAGCATCTAATTACTATAGTATTCTATATACCATAAGTCCCCGCCGCCTCCACAAAACAGTCTATAGTGGTGTATGAGATTCGGATTTGCAGTATGACACGCTCTCCACGTGCCGCAAATAACAATATACCACACAGCGACTAATCAACTATTGCGGTGCCCTATTGAAGTACAGCCAAATCATGGTACAAACGTCGGAATATGACAAAATCACGCACCATTTAGGAAACGTAGTTTTATGATATGCCTACATTTTCTGTATATTGCAATTCCGTGAGCGGTGCAATACCGCCCGCGGCGAGCCGCGTATTGCACAAGACGGATATATGATGCGTGAGAAACTAGTTAGTCATCGCGCACGAAGATGATCTAATAATATAGTCAAATGTATTATGAGCCACGACATAATGTATTATGTACATGTAGAGATCGAAAAAACAGACCTAACATATTTTTTTATTTAGAATATAAAGTATATATATGCTTGTAAAGCACTTATTTTACTTACTGCATGAGGTAAAAGCGTTATTGTTGTTTTTTTGCCATACAACATTACTGAACTAATATAATAGCTAGTAAACATTATCAATTTCTGCGTTTTAATAGACATCATGAAACATTTTGTCATTATTTTCAAATCCAGAGACCAGATATATAACTCTATATAAATCTATAACACTATTGGCAGAAGAAGGTGTATAATTTAAAACAAAACAAAAAAAAAAAAAATACTACAAAATATATATTGAAACAACGACAGTGTTTATTTCACCGAATTCATTTACATTCATATGCTAAACCTTTTTAGCGATCTTTTGAAAAAGACGGCTACATTATATTAGCGCCGTTCACGTAAGACGCATGCATCTAAATTCAACAGCTTAACAATCACGATGTACAGATCTAAGACTATATACCTTTCTACAATTTAATCATACACATACCCCGAGAATTGCTAAGATAACTGAACAAAAACTTCTATCTTACCTCATTTAATAATTTCTTCTCAACGCCGGTCGAATCGGCGAATAAAAACTTGCTCCGGAGACGGCGGGGTTAGGCACTTCTAATTTTTGTAGGAAAATATTGTTGGTATCGCTGTTGTTTTTAATCTGCATGGCCGTCTGTCTTTCAAATTCAATGAAAATGAAACCAAAGGATGGATTTCCCACGAATCAACTCAAAGTGTTTTACTACAAACTCGCGGCGTCTTTCGAAGGTTCCCATTTTTTTGACGCGACGGGCGATTTTCGTCGACAGCGGTCCACCCACAATTCAAATCTTAATCTATCATTACCTGATTAGGAAAACGAAAACAACTGATGTTATTAGATTGTCCTTTTTTATGCACACTTTGAACACCCCAGCTACAGCACACGGCATTTTAAACACGTACCATAAAACTTAATCCTACATAGACAATACTATACAACTCAATGCGACACCGCTGATCGTTGGTACCAATGACGTCACAGGATCACGTGATACTTACTGTCTTCAAAAAGGGCGAAACTCAAGAGTGTGCGCTATGAGATAAAATTGCCTTCTGTGAGAAAACGGACAACCAATAAGTGTTATATTGAACAGATTGTATATTATATACATATATTTCAGAATATATGCTCAAAAAACACGCTAAATTTCACCTTTAATGGGAAAAACAAAAACAAACAACAACATGTTTACTGAATAATTTGTACAGCATAGCTTGTTTCTTATTAGACAAAATGTGTGTTTGTTTATATAGTAAACCAACTCAAAGTAATTAAATGATGACAGTTCACACCATATCCATGTGTGCAATGGACACAAATTAGAAACACATTGGCCTTATCAGAGATATGTGTGATCAAATTTCATCACCTGAATGGACTATATCAGACTTGCGCCAAATGGAATTTCATTCATTACTATTCATTCATTTACTATTTATTCATTTACTATGTTGATCATTCAAGTGTATGTTTGTGGGTTAATTAAGGAACATTATCTCATGGACAATACAAATGAATTAGAATTGTTTTGTATTCAACATTTAGAAGAGAATCATGTACTGTGCTTTATTTGAACCATAATTTATCCATTTTAATAGTATTACTAGTATTAGGATTTTTATTTTGTATGAGAGATTTGAAGATGAATTTACTTCATTTGTAAAGGCTATTTATGAAGGTTGTTTTGCTTGTTTTCAGGAGAAAACAAAGTCCTAGTTGGGGAGAGTGTTACGATTTTAGATAATCTTATATTAACTCACATGTTTTAAATATAAATGTATATGGTTTAATTACGTAGTTTAGTTTGATCACATATATAACCACATACTTATCTGCCTTCATTTAATCCCTTGTAGAGGCTTTTAGTGAAGGTAGATAATGTAGGTATTTGGATTGTCCTGCTAGATTAGCATTAAGTGATGAATGGCTGTTCACACAGCAAGGTTGATGTCATCTGGTGCGTTGGCTTGTTTACCTAAGCTGAATGATATTGGGTCAGTGCGACCTACTTGCTGGCTGTCCATGCAGCAAGCTCATGTCATCTAAGTGTTAGGATGATGGGTGTGCGACCTACTTGCTGGCTAGCTGATGTCATTTGGTGTATTGGCTGATGTTGTGCGACATACTTGCTGGCTGTCCATGCAGCAAGCTCATGTCATTTGTGTTAGGATGATGGGTGTGCGACCTACTTGCTGGCTGTTGAAAGCGGTCATTTAGTTCATTGGTTGGCTTAGCTTGCTTAGCTAAATGGTTTATGGAAGAGTATATAAAGCGCTATTATTCTTCAGTTCGGCGGTTCTTGGTCAGCGTTTTCAGTCAGAATTATTGAAGTACATTTCTTTAGAATGAGCAGAGTTAAAGAGAGACACTTTTAAAGTATAACTATAAGAGATTTTAGCAATTATTCTTACTTAAAAGAACTTTGATATTTGGATTATTTTCTCTGACATATTATTTGGAACAGTGTTTAATAACTATTAGAAACGTTTAATAAAAGTTATCAACTTTGTGAAAGACTTATTTATATTTACTACGTCCTTATACATCTCATCTACAAAGAATATTTATTTGTGTGGAAATAATATTTAAGTATTATTTCTAACTTATGATTTTTTTTCGTAATTTCATAACACTGGTGGCAGCGGTGGGATCTCTAATTAACATTACGAATATTTCGTAACAGTATCTATAGAGTTAGGATTCTGAAATATGTAAGTTATATATATACCTCGTCGTTTGTAGGTTTAGACACGGTGTACATATGTCGTAAAATGTGGCTGTTGATGGCGGGATAGCTACTTTAAAACTAAATAGTGACTTATGGGTATTACTAAAAAGTTGACGTGTTTCATATTAATTACTGGATGTGACATATATACTTTTTTATATTTTTTAAAAACAATTATATAGTAACAACTGACAATATATTCAGCATAAAGAACACTTTTCTAACCTTCCATTGTCCTTATCTTCATTTGCCAGCATAAATCTGCTGTTTCTTCTTTCATCACCTTTTCGCACCAGTCGACAATACGATGGTTGGAACTGATCTTTCTGAAGTTTTTTTTCAAAAGGACCCACAGATATGTAATCTTACTTGTTAATATGTATTGCACAGTTTCCCTTAGCCTCGTCCGTCGGATGGGGACGTAAACCGGGCGGTCCCGTGTATAAGTCTATCCTCCGAGCACGTTAAAGAACCATCGGAATCTATTCGATAATAAGAGTAGGGAAGGTTCCCGGAATCCTGTGTATCCTTTCCCTCTCTCTGGGGCGGCTCTAAATAGCCTATACTGTGTTGATGAGCCGTTAAACAACATTCAATTATGTATTGCAAAGACAAAAGTGTAGTTTGTAATGGAATAGTAGAATTGTTTACTTATGCTTGAAATTATTTTGGACGTGTGTGTGAGTGTGTGGGCGGTGTGTGGGCTCAAGGGAGCATATTTGAGCCATTATTATTTCTATTATTTATAAACGATATACCTGTAACCTTTTGTAAAACTTCTATTAGTACAGACTTGTATGCTGATGACACAACAATTGATTATATACAGTTAGATAAGATCACTCTTCAATATTCATTAGACCACCTTCAAAGATGGTGTAAAGAGAACGGTATGTTATTAAATACGGAATTAACGAAAGCCATGATCATTACAACTAGACAGAAACGTGCACATAATTATGAATGATGCTTCATTGTAGCATGGCCACTGACAATTCCCTTTGTAATAGCGCAGGTGTAAATCGTTTAACTGAAAATAACACCGGTCAGAATAAATGGTGTACTACAACTACCAGGTATTGGAAGTTAGAGTATGACAGGGAGCTGAATTGGACATTGAATTGGACATGCTACAAAACATATAAAAAAAAACAACAGGCGACAAAATATTAGTTGGAAATATGCAATGGAAATATGCAATGGAATAACCATTTTCAGTAAATTTCCAAAAAGATATCGTCATATCTGTGACTGTTATCCAGAATACGTTCGTATATATCATAGGAACATTTGTTTATTATTCTACAATGCATATATACAACCTCATCTTAATTATTGTTGTGTTATTTGAGGAAACTCTTCTAATACCAATGTACATAGAATTACTAAATTACAAAGAAGAGCATGCACAAGTATACAAGGTCATGAATATATTAATCTTGAAGCTGCGTGTATTTCTTGAAATATGTTATTATTCGAAGAAATTGTTTTTCTTCAAAAAGCTAAAAAGCATGTATAAAAAAGCAAATGAAATGTCCCCGCAATATCTAAGCGAATTGTTTCATATGAGAGTAAATGAGCAAATACTTCAATGCAACTGAGATCAATTACTTTTACAATTACAATTACAAATAGAAATGACCCTTTGCACAGAATAAAACAAATTGAAACTGGAAACACGTGTCTGTAATTCATTTTTTTTTATTATAGTATTTTTGACCATCTACATTTAGTTCGTCGATATAATAATGACGTTTCCCTCTTTGGTTACGTAATATGAGAAAGGCACAGCCTAAACGGGGATTCATCCAGCTTCAGTAATAAACATAAGGATGTTGGCTTGGCAAGTTTTGACATTTTCACGTCAAAGAATTTATTTTTTAAATCATAGTTTTATTAGACAACAGAATTGTTACATTTTTTACATTCTAATAGATATGGATATAATGTAGGATTTAAGATGGTAACATATCAAAGTTTAAGCATTTTTTTCTTTGTGTAGGCCGCTCTGAATAATCTAAATAGTTTATTGATGAACAATAATTGAGTTGATTTGTTTGTCTGTTTCAGTCCTCTCATACTTTTTGCGTTATTTGTGATCATTTTTGTTGTCAATAAAATATAGGGTATGTGTAGCTCTGAGTAGAATTTATCCTTTTGATTTAAAAATAAGCATTTTGTTTTCAATTGTGGGTTAGCTTGGAAAGGACGTAGTGCTGAGGTGTGTATTACATTGATACTTAAAGTTGTTTTCGTATCCCCTATTAATTTATTGTCAATCTGCCGTTCTGTATATCTTCGAAAGCAGGTTCGTCTGTATCAACCAATCAGAAATCGTCTGTATCAGCCAATCAGAAACGATACCAGAATCTCGGTAAACGTCAAACATTTTTAGAAGAACAGTTCTAGACGTTTGTATTGAAAACAAGCAAACGTCGCATATGCTCTAGACTACCTTTACATTCATTTTGAGAGTGCACTAATGGGGACAAATGTCTGCTTTAAATATTGACCCCAATTTGAGGAGGGGTGAGGGGAGGTGGAAATGTCCTATCGCGTTAACTTACTGGAACACATGTCCAATTTTTGAATTTTAAATAGGGTGTGTATAAAGGGATGGTGGATTGTCCTTGGGGGCTAATGTCATATATTGTTATCTTAATGAGGGCAATTTTCCAGCTTTTGAAATTATTATAGGGTTTGGGGAGATTTTCTGTGGTTGCTAATGTCCTGGAGTCTGTTGTTCGGTCTATACTAATTGAAAACGAAAGTAGAACACGAATACCATATTAACGTCTGTATTAATTGAAAACGAAAGTAGAACACGAATACCATATTAACGTCTATATTAACTGAAAACGAAAGTAGAAAACGAATCCATAGTTAATTTAACGTCTATATTAATTGAAAACTAAAGTAGAACACGAATCCACGATCGCGGCTTATGTGTTATGTATTTTTTAAACTCATGTGTTAAGCAAACAATTAGGTGAATTGTTGCTGATAACAATTCGGACTGTTCCACTGAAACATGAATATTTAGTCCTTTTATTATATTCCACATCAGCATATTTATTCTCCATCCTATATAAACTGTCCATTAAAATGGCTGATATTAAGGTTCATGTATTCTCTTTGTAAACCACATTGAATTGTATCAGACATGTGCAAAGATATACAACTAACACATGTCTAAGTATTTTCACATAATTTGCAATATAAAATCTACATGTAAAATGAGCCGACAAAACAGAACATATCAAGTTGCCTTACTGTCTTAAAATAGAGCGTGTATTAATAATCATTGATATCGCTACAAAGAATAAATTATAAATAATAATTCAAAATCGTTGGATACCATCTGCTTGGTAATTGTGTGACTTTTATAAATACATTTGCATCCTGTTTTTTCCAATTTCGTGTAGAGACTGTTTTAGAAGAATGTGTTTTTATTTTCAATATATTCACATATTTAAATGTCTGTACCAAGCTTTAAGACAGGTCAGTTTGTATATGATTTATAAAATCTGCACCGCACAGTAGCATATGAGATCCCGGGTCGTTGCGTGTGTGGGTAAATAACCACTATCGTGTTGAACGCACTTAAAATATGTTCATCGTGTTGAACGCACTTAAAATATGTTCTCTATGGTATTGATATGATATTATACCGTCTATTGGGCGACTGTGGTCCCGGCCACAATATCCACATGCGAGGTCTCGCTTTTTATGCCCCGCCACGAAAGTGGTGCGGGCATATAGTGTTACCCTTGTCCGTCCGGACGTACGTCACGTCCGTACCGTCCGTACGTCCCGCTTTTACATTCAAGGTTTTTATTAAGTCAATTTCTCAGATATCAAAAGCCGTACAGTTTTCAAACTTCATACACACATATATATGGCCATAATATGTTCATACCCGAATAAAGTTTTTCATTCAAGTTTTTACATCAAAGTTTTTTGTTAAGTCCATTTCTCCAACAGCAGATGCCTTAGAGCTTTCAAACTTTACAAACGTTGATAACTACATGGCAGCGATATGTTCCAATGAAATGTGGGTCAATATAAATGATATTGGCCTACTTTTTATATTTTGTTAATTTACATTGCAGTTTTACATTCAAGTTGTTTTTATTGACTCAGCTTCTCGGATACCAAAAGATATACAGTTTGCAAACTTCATACACACTTACATCTGTATGTCAGTTGGTCATTTTCACAAGTCGATGCGCGATAGTACGATGGCGATGGTACGATAACGCGATGGACCACCTTACCAACGCCATCGTGTCATAGTTCCATCGCCATCGTACCATCTTCATAGTACCATCGTAACATCGCACATCGACTTGTAAAGGTCGATACGCGATGGTACGATGGCCCTAACGGAACACCGTAAACCAAAGTGAAGTGCGCTGCATGTCAGATATATTCTAAACTACTACACATAATAGTCACTGCAATACCAAATGACATCACTTGTGATGGGTGACGAGTGGTGGTCGTGTGTGGGGCGCCCACTCCTCAGAAATCGAAACACGCCACTTCTAAATAGATGACACACACACACGCGCGAGCGTGCGCACGCACGCACGCACGCACACATACTCACACACGCGCTGACGTTGATTTGCTTTCCTACCAAAGATTGCAATACGTTAGGACAATTCACAGTAGATATAAAAGTCGAACAGGAAATGTAGCATTCAAGGATCACAGTCCACCAAAAACACGCATAGAAACAAATAACAATTACAAAAATGAACTAGATTTTGATCAGAACCTGATCAAACGGGCTTCCCTGTCTTGATGACGTCATGACGTCACAACTGTCAGAGTTGTCGAAGATGAAGACACTGATTGATTTATCACGAAAATAACTTCGAACATGCAATCAGTGAAAAAAAGAATTTCTGAATATTTTGACGTCACTGACGTCGGGATACCGTATGACGTTCTTGCACAACCGGACGTTGAACTCTACACTCTGTGAAAGTTATATTCAAATCCGATAATTAATAGAGAAGATATAGACAAAACAATAGTTCATTTATGACCTCACAGGCGGCCATCTTTGATGACGACATGACAACAGTCCACATCACATACCGCTAGCAAAATTTGTATCATGGCGTCACTGGCGGCCATCTTGGATGACGTCATGGCAATTTTCGACATTCTTGCACAACCCAAAGTAATTCCCTACAATATCCTATAATAAATGCAGGAGATATGGGGATTACAAGATTTCTTAAATAACGTCATTGGCGGCCATTTTGGATGATTTCATGACATTAAAACTGTCAGCGTCGACTAAGATGATGACAATGATGGATTTCACAATAAAACTCCTTAAAAAATGCAATTAATGAAAACAAAAGGATTTTTCATAAAATTGTGACGTCACTGACGTCAGGAGGTTATGACATAGATACACGTTTTCACATTCTTGCACAACTAGACCCTAAATTCTACAATCTGTGAAAGTTTCATTTAAATCCCACTGTAAATGCTTGAGATACAGTGATAACAAGACTTGCATATAAACGCCAGTGGCGGCCATCTTGAATGACGTCATAACCCCAAAAGTTTCGGGACACTATTCAAGCCTGAGCTCTATCACTGCGTAAAATTGTGAAGACCTGCGACCAGTATAGCTAGGAAAAGTGACGGTCACAAGAAGAAGAAGAAGAAGAAGGAAGGAGAAGAAGAAGAAGAAGAAGAAGAAGAAGAAGAACTCAACGAACGGTCTTTCCGCTGAAATGCGGAAAGCCCTAATAAACAGAACGAACACAAGAGGTCTTTCCACTAAAAGGTGGAAAGCCCTAATAACACAATGTTTTGAAAATCACATCCTTACCTACCATTTCTTAAAGCTTCACAATTATCTCAATTTTCATATGTTTAATCTATGTATCTAAAAAGGCGTGCTTAACTTTATTTGTTCAGTATATAAATAAGTAAACACGTAAATCAAAAGAGCGCATTAGAACTGACTGATGATATTTTCTTCAAACTTTAACCACATCCTTGTGAAAAAAAAGAGGCGTGCTTAACTTTTTTTTTCCAGTATATAAATAAGTAAACACGAACTGACTGATGATATTTTCTTAAAACGTTAACCACATCCTTGTGAAAAAAAGAGTAATTTCATTGTTATGACAACACACGTGACTCGCCACATTGCACCTCTAGCTATATAGAAGGTACTTTGAGGGCGTACGTTATTTTATGTGCGAAAATAATTCTGTGCTCCAGATAAGACGCGTATCTGCGTAATTACGCATATATTTTCCACCCAAAACGCATTAAAACTAACATTAATGCGTACAAAAAGCATTAAAAAATCGCCGATAAATATTGAGAACCAAATTCCTACATACACACTAATTGCTTAGAAAAGTAAAGTTTGCCCAGTCATTGTTGAAATTTGAAGTACTTAATGACAATCAAATATCTCCAAGAAAATTTACTTGTAGTTGCTTGCAAGAAAAATGTAAATGGTATTTTTGTCGGCTGTTTGACACAAATTAATGCCATTTAAAAAAAGACAATGTTAATATATGTGTAAGGGGAAGAGGAAATACAAACTATGTTTTATGGTAATGACTGAAGAGTAAATATGTTACAGTAATGCTTTGTCCAACACCTGTTTTTAAGAATACGCATTTGTAAATTTAAATACGGCATGTTTTGTTTGTTCGTGAGAACAACACGCATTGTGCTGAAAGCGCATCTGGAGCTGTAAGAACGACGACGAAGAGTAAGAAAGAAGCAACAAACAAAAATAGAAATAATATGCAGAAAATAGAAATAATGTGTAGAAGAATAAAAACAAGATGAAGAAACTACGAAGAAAAAGAAAAATAGTATACATTAGATGTTCAGAGTAACTGTTTGTGATAATATGTTTTCTGTAAACACTGCATTCTATTCTACCTTTGAAATCACTTAACATTTTATTCTTCTTTATATCAAAACAACAAAGCCATTAATAACAAAATGCTTACTAATTGCATGTAATTTAGTATTGAAGTATTCAACTGTTAAAATAATACAAATGAGTTTGTTATTGTGGTTACGAATGTAGATTTGTTTATGAAAATAAATGTGAACGTATTGTGTCGTAATTTTGACGTTTTGGTTTTAGAAATACGATTTATTTGTTTGTTTGAATGATATTTTATTCTTCTTTCCACCAATAAATTTGTATTTTATTTTTTAGTAAATACTACAGTAAATTTTCTTTTCAATGTGTGGGGCAGACATAGGGAAGTTGAACGGGTAGTGCCTCTTGTTAAGTTATTTGTCCTTGCAGCAGAAGACATCTTCTAGGTTACGCCACTGAACTTGGACAATTTCAAAACCAGTTGCAACAGACTAGACACATCAGAGTTATAGCCTTTGATTTTTTAAAAAATGTTTTCCGGTAGGCCTTAGACTATTCAAGCCAGTAGAGTGATACAGGCCCTCTTGTGCATCTTGTTACCGAAAGACTATAAGAATCTTCATCGGTATCCGGTGAAGATAGGAAATTCCAACCCGAGGTATACGTGTTTTTATCGGAACCGAGGCTCTGCCGAAGTTCCGATTCAAACACTTATACCGAGGGTTGGAATTCCCTATCTGAACCGAATACCCATGATAGATTCTTTTTCTTGCATATCAGAGACATGTTGTGCGTTGACGCCGCCAGATATTGACGTTTTGCATGTTTTTCTGCATACCGGAAGTTGGCGTGCGTGAATTTTATCTCGACCCTAGAGTGAGATGGAAATATCTAGCCCCGGTAAAATGACAGAATATAAGATTCTTGCATACCGGACAAGGATATCCGTCATTTTACCGGGGCTAGATATTTCCATCTCACCCTAGGGTCTAGATAAAATTCTTATAATCTTTCATGGGTATCCGGTGAAGATAGGGAATGATAAAAATACTTTATTTTTGAAAAGTAAATTGAAAGGCCTCACAAATGGTACAGGTGTTCTTGATAACAAATTCAACCGTTACTGAGATATAGGTGGTTATTGGTGTTTACACCTATCGCCTACCTGTGACCGTGACCTTTGACCTGGTGACCTGATTTCCCAGACTTGGTCAAGGTCACATAGTGGCACATATATGAGAACATTGTTGGCGCTAGCTTGTTCGGTTTTCGAAATATATTTAGAAGTTTCTATTTTAGCCTGTTTAAATTAAACCAGTATGGCCGCCATATTTGATGACGTCATCGACACCTTTTTCACACGATCGATAGAAGATGATGAAAACATGATTGTGGTAAAGTTTCAAAATAGTCATGCAATAATTGTATTTTTGACGATTTTTTCCTGTTTTTAAGAGTCTGTCGTTTCTGACGCCATCACGTTATGACGTCATAACCCCGCATGACCTTCTTGCACAACTAGACCATGACCTTTACAATCTGTGAACGTTTCATTCAAATCCGACCATAAACGTCTGAGATCTAGCGCTAACAAGGTTTTCATCATGACGTCACTGGCGGCCATCTTGGATAACGTCATGACCCAAAAAGCTTCGGAGCACCATTCCAGAATGAGCTCTATCACTGTGTAAACTTTAGAGACCGTGCGACCAGTCTTACTATGAAAAGTGGCGGTGAGAAGAATAAAGTCAAAATCTTGCAGAACAACAACAATAGGTCTATCCACTGGAAGGTGGAAAGCCCTAATAATGGTTTCGCGTATCTGTATGTGCGTGCAAGATGGGAACTGCGTTACGCCCGGCACTGAATATTTAGGTCTGAGCTTTGTATCATCTTCACGTGTATACATACGTCTGCCCCACGTCCCACCCATACGCACATTACTTGGCGAAGTTTCATCATTATCAGACTGGAAATCTTTAGGAAGAGAAGCGTGAACAAGGTATTTCTTAGATATTCGCTGGCGGACATATTGAATGTCGCCGCGACCCAAAAAATTGCAATGCACAACTACAAGATAAGTACATTATTTTGACAAAGATTCACCAAGAAGGGACATGTAGTTCTTGGGCAGAAGCGATTTTAATCTTCTTTCGTTTCTACGTTACTGTGACGTCATTAATGAGGTCAGCTAAAAATAAACTTCACGTTCGTATTTGCAATCATATGTTCTACAAAATTGACAAATTTTACATGTCTACGTAAATTTTTCAAAGTTTACGTCATTGACGTCATCGTATTTTGGTTCCTATGGCAACAATTTACCAACGTTGCGTTTTGAGTGGACTTTATTTTTGAAAAGTAAATTGAAAGGCCTTACAAATGGTACATATGTTCTTGATAACAATTTCAACCGTTACTGAGATATAGGTGGTTATTGGTGTTTACACCTATCGCTTACCTATGACCTTGACCTTTGACCTGGTGACCTGATTTTCCCAGACTTGGTCAAGACCCCATAGTGGTACATATATGAGGGCATTGTTGGCGCTAGCTGGTTCGGTTTTCGAAATATACTTAGAAGTTTCTATTTTAGCCTGTTTAAAATTAAACCACTATGGCCGCCATATTTGATGACGTCATCAAATAATTTTTACACGATCGATAGAAGATGATGAAAACATGATTGTGGTAAAGTTTCAAAATGGTCATGCAATAATTGTATTTTTGACGATTTTTTCCAGTTTTTAAGCGTCTGGCGTCTCTGACGCCATCACGTTATGACGTCATGACCCCGCATGACCTTCTTGCACAACTAGACCATGACCTTTACAATCTGTGAAAGTTTCATTCAAATCCGACCATAAATGTCTGAGATCTAGCGCGAACAAGATTTTCATCATGACGTCACTGGCGGCCATTTTGGTTGACGTCATGACCCCAAAAGCTTCGCGGCACTATTCCAGAATGAGCTCTATCACTGTGTAAACTTTAGAGGCCGTGCGACCAGTTTTACTATGAAAAGTGGCGGTGAGAAGAATAAAGTCAAAATCTTGCCGAACAACAACAATAGGTCTTTCCACTGGAAGGTGGAAAGCCCTAATAATGGTTTCGCGTATCTGTATGTGCGTGCAAGACGGGTACTGCGTTACGCCCGACACCGAATAGTTAGGTCTGAGCTATGTATCATCTTCACGTGTATACATTCGTCTGCCCCACGTCCCACCCATACGCACATTATTTGGCGAAGTTTCATCATTATCAGACTGGAAACCTTTAGGAAGAGAAGCGTGAACAAGGTATTTCTTAGATATTCACTGGCGGCCATATTGAATGTCGCCGCGACCCAAAATATTGCACGACACAACTACAAGATAAGTACATTATTTTGACAAAGATTCACCAAGAAGGGACATGTAGTTCTTGGGCAGAAGCGATTTTAATCTTCTTTCGTTTCTACGTTACTGTGACGTCATTAATGAGGTCAGCTAAAAATAAACTTCACGTTCGTATTTGCAATCATATGTTCTACAAAGCTGACAAATTTAACGTGTCTACGTCAATTTTTCAAATTTTACGTCATTGACGTCATCGTATTTTGGTTCCTATGGCAACAATTTACCAACGTTGCGTTTTGAGTGGACTTTATTTTTGAAAAGTAAATTGAAAGGCCTTACAAATGGTACATATGTTCTTGATAACAATTTCAACCGTTACTGAGATATAGGTGGTTATTGGTGTTTACACCTATCGCTTACCTATGACCTTGACCTTTGACCTGGTGACCTGATTTTCCCAGACTTGGTCAAGACCCCATAGTGGCACATATATGAGGGCATTGTTGGCGCTAGCTGGTTCGGTTTTCGAAATATACTTAGAAGTTTCTATTTTAGCCTGTTTAAAATTAAACCACTATGGCCGCCATATTTGATGACGTCATCAAATATTTTTTACACGATCGATAGAAGATGATGAAAACATGATTGTGGTAAAGTTTCAAAATGGTCATGCAATAATTGTATTTTTGACGATTTTTTCCAGTTTTTAAGCGTCTGGCGTCTCTGACGCCATCACGTTATGACGTCATGACCCCGCATGACCTTCTTGCACAACTAGACCATGACCTTTACAATCTGTGAAAGTTTCATTCAAATCCGACCATAAATGTCTGAGATCTAGCGCGAACAAGATTTTCATCATGACGTCACTGGCGGCCATCTTGGTTGACGTCATGACCCCAAAAGCTTCGCGGCACTATTCCAGAATGAGCTCTATCACTGTGTAAACTTTAGAGGCCGTGCGACCAGTTTTACTATGAAAAGTGGCGATGAGAAGAATAAAGTCAAAATCTTGCCGAACAACAACAATAGGTCTTTCCACTGGAAGGTGGAAAGCCCTAATAATGGTTTCGCGTATCTGTATGTGCGTGCAAGACGGGTACTGCGTTACGCCCGACACCGAATAGTTAGGTCTGAGCTATGTATCATCTTCACGTGTATACATTCGTCTGCCCCACGTCCCACCCATACGCACATTATTTGGCGAAGTTTCATCATTATCAGACTGGAAACCTTTAGGAAGAGAAGCGTGAACAAGGTATTTCTTAGATATTCACTGGCGGCCATATTGAATGTCGCCGCGACCCAAAAAATTGCACGACACAACTACAAGATAAGTACATTATTTTGACAAAGATTCACCAAGAAGGGACATGTAGTTCTTGGGCAGAAGCGATTTTAATCTTCTTTCGTTTCTACGTTACTGTGACGTCATTAATGAGGTCAGCTAAAAATAAACTTCCCGTTCGTATTTGCAATCATATGTTCTACAAAGCTGACAAATTTAACGTGTCTACGTCAATTTTTCAAATTTTACGTCATTGACGTCATCGTATTTTGGTTCCTATGGCAACAATTTACCAACGTTGCGTTTTGAGTGGACTTTATTTTTGAAAAGTAAATTGAAAGGCCTTACAAATGGTACATATGTTCTTGATAACAATTTCAACCGTTACTGAGATATAGGTGGTTATTGGTGTTTACACCTATCGCTTACCTATGACCTTGACCTTTGACCTGGTGACCTGATTTTCCCAGACTTGGTCAAGACCCCATAGTGGCACATATATGAGGGCATAGTTGGCGCTAGCTGGTTCGGTTTTCGAAATATACTTAGAAGTTTCTATTTTAGCCTGTTTAAAATTAAACCACTATGGCCGCCATATTTGATGACGTCATCAAATATTTTTTACACGATCGATAGAAGATGATGAAAACATGATTGTGGTAAAGTTTCAAAATGGTCATGCAATAATTGTATTTTTGACGATTTTTTCCAGTTTTTAAGCGTCTGGCGACACTGACGCCATCACGTTATGACGTCATGACCCCGCATGACCTTCTTGCACAACTAGACCATGACCTTTACAATCTGTGAAAGTTTCATTCAAATCCGACTATAAATGTCTGAGATCTAGCGCGAACAAGATTTTCATCATGACGTCACTGGCGGCCATCTTGGTTGACGTCATGACCCCAAAAGCTTCGCGGCACTATTCCAGAATGAGCTCTATCACTGTGTAAACTTTAGAGGCCGTGCGACCAGTTTTACTATGAAAAGTGGCGGTGAGAAGAATAAAGTCAAAATCTTGCCGAACAACAACAATAGGTCTTTCCACTGGAAGGTGGAAAGCCCTAATAATGGTTTCGCGTATCTGTATGTGCGTGCAAAACGGGTACTGCGTTACGCCCGACACTGAATAGTTAGGTCTGAGCTATGTATCATCTTCACGTGTATACATTCGTCTGCCCCACGTCCCATCCATACGCACATTATTTGGCGAAGTTTCATCATTATCAGACTGGAAACCTTTAGGAAGAGAAGCGTGAACAAGGTATTTCTTAGATATTCACTGGCGGCCATATTGAATGTCGCCGCGACCCAAAAAATTGCACGACACAACTACAAGATAAGTACATTATTTTGACAAAGATTCACCAAGAAGGGACATGTAGTTCTTGGGCAGAAGCGATTTTAATCTTCTTTCGTTTCTACGTTACTGTGACGTCATTAATGAGGTCAGCTAAAAATAAACTTCCCGTTCGTATTTGCAATCATATGTTCTACAAAGCTGACAAATTTAACGTGTCTACGTCAATTTTTCAAATTTTACGTCATTGACGTCATCGTATTTTGGTTCCTATGGCAACAATTTACCAACGTTGCGTTTTGAGTGGACTTTATTTTTGAAAAGTAAATTGAAAGGCCTTACAAATGGTACATATGTTCTTGATAACAATTTCAACCGTTACTGAGATATAGGTGGTTATTGGTGTTTACACCTATCGCTTACCTATGACCTTGACCTTTGACCTGGTGACCTGATTTTCCCAGACTTGGTCAAGACCCCATAGTGGCACATATATGAGGGCATTGTTGGCGCTAGCTGGTTCGGTTTTCGAAATATACTTAGAAGTTTCTATTTTAGCCTGTTTAAAATTAAACCACTATGGCCGCCATATTTGATGACGTCATCAAATATTTTTTACACGATCGATAGAAGATGATGAAAACATGATTGTGGTAAAGTTTCAAAATGATCATGCAATAATTGTATTTTTGACGATTTTTTTCCAGTTTTTAAGCGTCTGGCGTCTCTGACGCCATCACGTTATGACGTCATGACCCCGCATGACCTTCTTGCACAACTAGACCATGACCTTTACAATCTGTAAAAGTTTCATTCAAATCCGACCATAAATGTCTGAGATCTAGCGCGAACAAGATTTTCATCATGACGTCACTGGCGGCCATCTTGGTTGACGTCATGACCCCAAAAGCTTCGCGGCACTATTCCAGAATGAGCTCTATCACTGTGTAAACTTTAGTGGCCGTGCGACCAGTTTTACTATGAAAAGTGGCGGTGAGAAGAATAAAGTCAAAATCTTGCCGAACAACAACAATAGGTCTTTCCACTGGAAGGTGGAAAGCCCTAATAATGGTTTCGCGTATCTGTATGTGCGTGCAAGACGGGTACTGCGTTACGCCCGACACTGAATAGTTAGGTCTGAGCTATGTATCATCTTCACGTGTATACATTCGTCTGCCCCACGTCCCACCCATACGCACATTATTTGGCGAAGTTTCATCATTATCAGACTGGAAACCTTTAGGAAGAGAAGCGTGAACAAGGTATTTCTTAGATATTCACTGGCGGCCATATTGAATGTCGCCGCGACCCAAAAAATTGCACGACACAACTACAAGATAAGTACATTATTTTGACAAAGATTCACCAAGAAGGGACATGTAGTTCTTGGGCAGAAGCGATTTTAATCTTCTTTCGTTTCTACGTTACTGTGACGTCATTAATGAGGTCAGCTAAAAATAAACTTCCCGTTCGTATTTGCAATCATATGTTCTACAAAGCTGACAAATTTAACGTGTCTACGTCAATTTTTCAAAGTTTACGTCATTGACGTCATCGTATTTTGGTTCCTATGGCAACAATTTACCAACGTTGCGTTTTGAGTGGACTTTATTTTTGAAAAGTAAATTGAAAGGCCTTACAAATGGTACATATGTTCTTGATAACAATTTCAACCGTTACTGAGATATAGGTGGTTATTGGTGTTTACACCTATCGCTTACCTATGACCTTGACCTTTGACCTGGTGACCTGATTTTCCCAGACTTGGTCAAGACCCCATAGTGGCACATATATGAGGGCATAGTTGGCGCTAGCTGGTTCGGTTTTCGAAATATACTTAGAAGTTTCTATTTTAGCCTGTTTAAAATTAAACCACTATGGCCGCCATATTTGATGACGTCATCAAATATTTTTTACACGATCGATAGAAGATGATGAAAACATGATTGTGGTAAAGTTTCAAAATGGTCATGCAATAATTGTATTTTTGACGATTTTTTCCAGTTTTTAAGCGTCTGGCGACACTGACGCCATCACGTTATGACGTTATGACCCCGCATGACCTTCTTGCACAACTAGACCATGACCTTTACAATCTGTGAAAGTTTCATTCAAATCCGACCATAAATGTCTGAGATCTAGCGCGAACAAGATTTTCATCATGACGTCACTGGCGGCCATCTTGGCTGACGTCATGACCCCAAAAGCTTCGCGGCACTATTCCAGAATGAGCTCTATCACTGTGTAAACTTTAGAGGCCGTGCGACCAGTTTTACTATGAAAAGTGGCGGTGAGAAGAATAAAGTCAAAATCTTGCCGAACAACAACAATAGGTCTTTCCACTGGAAGGTGGAAAGCCCTAATAATGGTTTCGCGTATCTGTATGTGCGTGAAAAACGGGTACTGCGTTACGCCCGACACTGAATAGTTAGGTCTGAGCTATGTATCATCTTCACGTGTATACATTCGTCTGCCCCACGTCCCACCCATACGCACATTATTTGGCGAAGTTTCATCATTATCAGACTGGAAACCTTTAGGAAGAGAAGCGTGAACAAGGTATTTCTTAGATATTCACTGGCGGCCATATTGAATGTCGCCGCGACCCAAAAAATTGCACGACACAACTACAAGATAAGTACATTATTTTGACAAAGATTCACCAAGAAGGGACATGTAGTTCTTGGGCAGAAGCGATTTTAATCTTCTTTCGTTTCTACGTTACTGTGACGTCATTAATGAGGTCAGCTAAAAATAAACTTCCCGTTCGTATTTGCAATCATATGTTCTACAAAGCTGACAAATTTAACGTGTCTACGTCAATTTTTCAAATTTTACGTCATTGACGTCATCGTATTTTGGTTCCTATGGCAACAATTTACCAACGTTGCGTTTTGAGTGGACTTTATTTTTGAAAAGTAAATTGAAAGGCCTTACAAATGGTACATATGTTCTTGATAACAATTTCAACCGTTACTGAGATATAGGTGGTTATTGGTGTTTACACCTATCGCTTACCTATGACCTTGACCTTTGACCTGGTGACCTGATTTTCCCAGACTTGGTCAAGACCCCATAGTGGCACATATATGAGGGCATTGTTGGCGCTAGCTGGTTCGGTTTTCGAAATATACTTAGAAGTTTCTATTTTAGCCTGTTTAAAATTAAACCACTATGGCCGCCATATTTGATGACGTCATCAAATATTTTTTACACGATCGATAGAAGATGATGAAAACATGATTGTGGTAAAGTTTCAAAATGGTCATGCAATAATTGTATTTTTGACGATTTTTTCCAGTTTTTAAGCGTCTGGCGTCTCTGACGCCATCACGTTATGACGTCATGACCCCGCATGACCTTCTTGCACAACTAGACCATGACCTTTACAATCTGTGAAAGTTTCATTCAAATCCGACCATAAATGTCTGAGATCTAGCGCGAACAAGATTTTCATCATGACGTCACTGGCGGCCATCTTGGTTGACGTCATGACCCCAAAAGCTTCGCGGCACTATTCCAGAATGAGCTCTATCACTGTGTAAACTTTAGTGGCCGTGCGACCAGTTTTACTATGAAAAGTGGCGGTGAGAAGAATAAAGTCAAAATCTTGCCGAACAACAACAATAGGTCTTTCCACTGGAAGGTGGAAAGCCCTAATAAAAGGCAATATATGACATCGCAAACATAAAATGGTTGACAGCAGGGCTACGTACCGCATTGGAACGGTCAGTGGCAAAAAATGCCGCAGTGGGATTTAAACCAGGTTCTATGGTGCACAAATCCTCTCCCTTACCCTATTTTCAACTCTATAAAACGGGACAGTGTAAATAAAGATATCATCGCCAGGTTATATTCTCTATAAACGAACAAGGCAGCATTAATAGGTTATGGTTCTGTCTTGTCGCTCAATTGATCATCCAGATATGTTATCTTTCTTTTCGTGTCTTCTTCTTCTATATATTACAATTCTGTTCACTACTCATCACCAGTGTCAGATTCCAAAAAGAAATTAGACACTAACACGCCAAATATCGCCACAATTACACTACAAAACCGTTTATCAAAACTTTATCCAGGTGTTCAGGTCATATAATAATGTACATGTGCCGATTAAAAGTGCAGTTTTCTTCACGGTTTCTTACAGTACCCGTGGTTGAATATGCGTGAAATGAATTATGAGTTGGTAACTCTTAATTAGGCGCTCCAGTTTTGGGGTTTGGCCTTGTTGGTTAAGGCCGTTTATATTGTATCTATAGAGTTAGGATTCTGAAATATGTAAGTTATATATATACCTGGTCGTCTGCAGGTTTAGACACGGTGTACATATGTCGTAAAATGTGGCTGTTGATGGCGGGATAGCTACTTTAAAACTAAATAGTGACTTATGAGTATTACTACAAAGTTGACTTGTATCATATAAATTACTGGATGTGACATGAATACTTCTTTATTTAGTTTTTAAATAATTACAATGTTATGGTAACAACTGACAATATATTCAGCATAAAGAACACTTGTTTAACCTTCCATTGTCCTTATCTTCATTTGCCAGCATAAATCTGCTGTTTCTTCTTTCATCACCTTTTCGCACCAGTCGACAAAAGGATGGTCGGAACTGATCTTCTTGAAGCGTTTTTTCAAAAGGACCCACAGATATGTAATGTTGCTTGTTAATATGTATTGAACAGTTTCCCTTAGCCTCGTCCGTCGGATGGGGACGTAAACCGGGCGGTCCCGTATATCGGTCTATCCTCCGAGCACGTTAAAGAACCATAGGAATCTATTCGATAATAAGAGTAGGGCAGGCTCCCGGATTCCTATGTATCCTTCTTTTTTCTCTGGGGCGGCTCTAATTGAAAAGACATAGTGTAGTTTGTAATGGAATAGTAAATTTGTTTACTTATGCTTGAAATTATTTTGGACGTGTGTGTGTTAGTGTGTGGGCGGTGGGTGGGCACAAAGGAGCATACTTGGGCCATTATTATTTCTATTATTCACAAACGATCTACCTGTAACTCTTTGTAAAACTTCTATTAGTACAGACTTGTATGCTGATGACACAACAATTTAGATAAGATCACTCTTCAATATTCATTAGACCACCTTCAAAGATGGTGTAAGGAGAACGGTATGTTATTAAAAAACGAAAGTCATGTTCATTACAACTAGACAGAAACGTGCACATAATTATGAATGATGTAATAGATAGAGTCTGGTCTCAGCGAGTTGGCTTATTTAAACACCGAGATGGGCGTAGCCCATCGAGGTGTTTAAATAACCAACGAGCTGAGACAGACTCTATCTTTTTTGTAGCATGGTGTACCTAGTAACACTGTGACGTCATAGTGACCGTACTCTAAATTCCAATATCCGGTAGTTGTAGTACGGCTTAGACACGCCCCTTTAGTTACCCTAAATTAAACGATTTAATGCTCTGCATTCATCAAAGGAAATGTCACCGACCATGCTACAATGAAGCTTGTAGCATGGTCACTGACAATTCCCTTTGTAATAGCACAGGTGTAAATCGTTTAACTGAAAATAACACCGGTCAGAATAAATGGTGTACTACAACTACCCGTTATTGAAAGTAAGAGTATGACAGGGAGCTAAATTGGACATTGAATTGGACATACTACAAAACATATAGAGTATGGTTTCATCTCGTTGGTTAATTTAAACACCTCGATGGGCTGTGCCCATCTCGGTTTAAATTAACCAACTCAACGAGACCATACTCTATATATTACTTGATGCTTAATTATGACAATATAGAGTTAAAAATGACAACAGGCGACAAAATATGGATGGAAATATGCAATGGAATAACCATGTTCAGTAAATTTCCAAAAATATATCGTCATGTCTGTGGCTGTTATCCAGAATACGTTCGTATATATCACAGGAACATAGTTTATTATTCTACAATATATACAACCTAATCTTAATTATTGTTGTGTTATTTGAGGAAACTCTTCTAATACCAATGTATGTAGAATTACTAAATTACAAAGAAGAGCATGCACAAGTATACAAGATCATGAATATATTAATCTTGAAGCTGCGTGTATTTCTTGAAATATGTTATTATTCGAAGAAATTGTTTTTCTTCAAAAAGCTAAAAAGCATGTATAAAAAAGTAATTCAAATGTCCACGCAATATCTAAGCGACTTGTTTCATATGAGAGTAAATGAGCAAAATACTTCAATGCAACTGAGATCAATTACAAATAGAAATGACCCTTTGTGAAGAATAAAACAAATTGAAACTGGAAGCACGTGTCTTTAATTCCTTTTTTTTTATTATAGTATTTGTGACCATCTACATTTAGTATGTCGATATAATGATGACGTTTCCCTCTTTGGTTATGTAATATGAAAAAGGCACAGCCTAAACGGGGATTCATCCAGCTTCAGTAATAAACATAAGGATGTTGGCTTGGCAAGTTTTGACATTTTCACGTCAAAGATTATTTTTTTTAATCATAGTTATATTAGACAACAGAATTGTTTCATTTTTTACATTCTAATAGATATGGATATAATGTAGGATTTAAGATGGTAATATATCAAAGTTTAAGCATTTTTTTACTTTGTGTAGGCCGCTCTGAATAATCTAAATAGTTTGTTGATGAACAATAATTGAGTTGATTTGTTTGTCTGTTTCAGTCCTCTCATATTTTTTGCGTCATTTGTGATCATTTTTGTTGTCAATAAAATATAGGGTATTTGTAGCTCTGAGTAGAATTTATCCTTTAGATTTAAAAATAAGATTTTTGTTTTCAATTGTGGGTTTGCTTGGAAAGGATGTAGAGCTGAGATTTGCATTACATTGATACTTGAAGTTATTTTGTTATCCCCTATTAATTTATTGTCAGTCTGCCGTTCTGTATATCTTCGATAGCAGGTTCGTCTGTATAAGCCAATCAGAAATCGTCTGTATCAGCCAATCAGAAAAGATACCAGAATCTCGGTAAATGTCAAACATTTTTAGAAGAACTGTTCTAGACGTTTGTCTTGAAAACAAGCAAACGTCGCAGATGCTCTAAACTACCTTTACATACATTTTGAGAGTGCACTAATGGGGACAAATGTCTACTTTAAATATTGACCCCAATTTGAGGAGAGATGAGGGGAGGTGGAAATGTCCTATCGCGTTAACTTATTAGAACACATGTCCAGTTCTTAAAGGGATGGTGGATTGTCCTTGAGGGCTAATGTCATATATTGTTAACTTAATGAGGGCAATTTTCCAGCTTTTGAAATTACTATATGGTTTGGGGAGATTGTCTTTGGTGGTTAATGTCCTGGAGTCTGTTGTTGGGTCTATACTAACTGAAAGCGGAAGTAGAACACGAATACCATATTAACGTCTATATTAATTGAAAACGAAAGTAGAACACGAATACTAGAAACGTTTCATCGCAGCTTATGTGTTATGTATTTTTTAAACTCTTGTGAGTTAGCAAACAATTAGGTGAATTGTTGCAATGATAACAATTCGGACTGTTTCACTTAAACATGAATATTTAGTCCTTTTATTATATTCCACATCAGCATATTTATTCTCCTTCCTATAACTGTCCATTACAAATGGCTGATATTAAGGTTCATGTACTGTCTTTGTAAATCACATCGAATTATATAAGACATGTGCAAAGATATACAACTAGCACATGTTCAAGTATTTTCACAGAATTTGCAATATAAAATCTATATGTAAAATGACAATATCAACATATCAAGTTGCATTACTGTCTTAAAATAGAGTGTGTATTAATAATCATTGATATCGCTACAAATAATAAATTATAAATAATAATTCAAAATCGTTGGATACCATCTTCTTGGTAATTGTGTGACTTTTATAAATAAATTTGAATTATGTTTTTACAACTTTTATGTAGAGACTTTTTAGAAGAATTTGTTTTTATTTGCAATATATTTACGTATTTAAATGTCTGTACCAAGCTTTAAGACAGGTCAGTTTGTATATGATTTATAACATTTCCATAACACATCGTCTTATGAGATCCCGGGTCGTTGCGTGTGTGGGTAAATAACCCTCTAGCTTGACAACACGTGTATCTTACACGCTGGTGCCTTTTCTCGGGATGTCAGGTGGTTTCCGACCTTACCTCGCGGGAGAACGCACTGAGGTGTATAGTTGCCAGTGATATTTTTTATTAAATTGTAAGTCGCATGCATATGGGACAAGTCTGTCGTAAAATATAGTTTCTCAACAACTTGTACTTACATGTTTTGTAAACGGCACTCGCTTACGGTTTTTTCTATTGCATTTGTTAAGTGTTACTCTAAGTATAGTATTAATAATTTATGCTCACTCATTTTTTAAATAACATACAAACTCTTCTCCCCTGGACATAACAAATCACCAGTGTTAAATCGTTTTTCAACGGACATGAACAGTACTGTGTGTGATATATATTGGACATGAACAGTGATAGTGTTTGTTTTTTCATAGTGAGCATTTTTTTAAATTATTCCAGTAGTCTCTTCTGTTTACGAGTGCCGTCCAGATGACTGTTTACACCATCTGGTTCTTAATTGTAAACAAATAAAGATATATGAAAAACAAAAAAAATAACCCTCTAGCTTGACAGCATCGTGTTGAACGCACTTAAAAACAAAAATGTTCACTTCATGGTATTGCATACCGTCCATTGGGCGACTGTGGTCCCGGCCACAATATCCACATGCGAGATCTCATTGGGTACTCCAGCACTATCAGCTAAATAATTAGGAATATGCATACACATCCATTATATTTTTTTAGATAACTACCAAAGCAAACAATATCGAAAAAATCACATAGAATACAGGCCCGAACATTTGACAGAGGCAAACATCCTTTTGCTAGTGGGGTCCGAGGGCATGCTTCCCCGAAAAAAAAACTGAAATGTAGGTGCGATTTCCTGCGTTTTCCGGGCATTTTGAGGACTGATTCCCTGTACATAATGTATATAATTTATCAAATTAAATGAAATTTGAAAAAGTTGTAGATTCAGATGCATCCACAAAATGTTCACGTATGTCCGATTAATGTATATGCAACATTTTTATACAATCTTAACCAAAACCGAACCATAAACACACGAGTATTTACCGGCTATTGTATATATACCTCTGGTGCCTGTTAAAGTATAGTATTTTGTAATTTTATTTTTATGGAGAGCTCCGGTAAAATGTGTATTTTTGTATTATGTTTCGCGAAAATGTTGACCATTTCTAGTGCAGGTGTGTATGGCCTTACAGATAACTTTTGAAATCGGCTTTTATTTGTATTAAGTATTTTTGATATGACGCTGTCTATATATTCAACAATTAGATTTTAATGCAAGATTATATCACAAAAGAATTTGAAAAAGATAGCCGTTCAAACCTGAGGGGTACACTGAACAAAATTATAAAAAATATGAAATAATAGAAAAAAACATAAAAAAATTACCCATTTATCGCAGATTTTCCGTCTACAAAAAAATGAAATATGGATAATCTTAAATTACCTCCCTTTAAATTGAATATTGTTTTGAAATTTAAGTAATTGTAATTCAGCGTTAATATTAAATATTTCGAAAATTTCTTTTCCAAACGCATTTGTAAAAACATGATGTCAAAATAATTTTAACTGGTATATTTTAGAATTAGGAACATCGAAAGCTTCACTAATTCGAAGTACTTAATAAAATCCTATATACCCAGTTGTATAAGTGTTATAACTTATTTCTAAGAAAACACATTGACTTAAAAGTTTTAAAATATGTTCATGCAATCAGAGCAGACCGTTTACACTCGTTATTTTGCAGTTTAACCGTATCTCTAATCAAGCTCAAAATACACAAACCAATGATAATATTACTGACATATTCTTAGGTTGGTACTTAGCAATTTGGTGTAGTGTATTTTAATTAAGTATAGATAAATTAGCGTTTATTGGATCAGATATTACTTAGACGTTTATATTGTTCGGGTTGCCATGGTAACCGCTATGGAATACACATACGGAAAATATGGACTAAACCTTAATTTTAGGAATTTTTGAACCGTTGTTGTTGTTCAAAAGTTAAAAATGTTTTAGATTTTTTAACTACAACTCTTTTTCAAAATTTCGTACCTCCAGAAATTCTGAAGGAGGCAAGTGCCTCCGTTTGCCTAAATATAGCCTGGAATAATATTCAGAAAACAAAACTAAAATGAATGTCCTTCTACATAGCTGTCAAGGCCCATGCAATGGATGTCAAGAGTGAGTTTCAAGGGGCGGTTTCCTTGGTTTGTGGGGTGGTTTGGTGGGGGTGTGGGTTGGGGTGGAGCCGACGGTCTGAGGTAAGAATGATCATACAATTTAATAGAATTTATTTAAGTCATATAATAAGTATTTATCTTAATTTTAAAACACAGATTTGAACGCACATTTCAACAGAAAAGCAAATCGTGCACTTTTGGGTGGAGAAATTGGATAGGTGAACTACATTTTATAAAAAGAAATCGCCAACAAACAAAAAATTAAAACAAGACATCGGTCTGAGGGTGTCTCGCCCACTTCGGAAACCCGTATATGAAATGGTAGGAATATGTAAAAACAATAAAGTCGATGATATATGAAAATAGGGAAAGGTAAATGGAATTAGGTTATCAGAAAAAGTTAACTGAGGTTAACTTACCTAACCAAAGTTAGTTTAGTGTAAATAAAGCAAAATATGACCTTGGTATTTTTTAATGTTCAGCGATGTCCACCAATGCCAACAATACATATGACCAAGTATCAAAGACATAAAGTGAAGCAATCACATAAAATTAACTGAGGTTATTTTACCTAACCAAGGTCAAGTTTGGGGAAAATAATGCAAAATATGACCTTGATCTTGGTATATTTTGTCATTCAGCGATGTCCACCAATGCCAACAATACATATGACCAATTAAGTATCCCCCACTATTGTGAGGCAATCACATAAAGTTAACTGAGGTTAAGTTACCTAACCAAGGTCCAGTTTGGGGAAAATAATGCAAAATATAACCTTGACCTTGGTATTTTTGTCATTCAGCGATATCTACCAATGCCAGCAATACATATGACCAAGTATCAAAGACATGAAGTGAGGCAATCACATAAAGTTAATTGAGGTTATGTTACCTAATCAAAGTGATGTTTAGGGAAAATAACGCAAACTATGACCTTGACTTTGGTATTTTTTGTCGTTCAGCGATGTCCATCAATGCCAACAATACATATGACCAAGTAGCAAAGACATAAAGCAAGGCAATCACATAAAGTTAGCTGAGGTTATGTTACCTAACCAAGGTTAGTTTGGGGAAAATAACGCAAACTATGACCTTTACCTTCGTAATTTTTGGCGTTCAGTGATGTACACTAATGCCAACAATACATATGACAAAGTATCAAACAAAGAAATTAAATTTATCAGAAAAAGTTAACTGAGGTTAAATTACCTAACAAAAGTGATGTTTAGGGAAAATAACGCAAAATATGACATTGACCTTGGTATTTTTGTCGTATTTTTGTCGTTCAGCGATGTCCAACAATGACAACAATACACATGACCAAGTATTAAAGACATAACGTGAGGCACACACATAAAGTTAACTAAGGTTAAGTTACCTAACCAAGGTTACGTTACCTTTAGAACCAAGGTGAAGTTACCTAACCAAGGTTACGTTTGGGGAAACTAAGCAAAATATGACCCTGACCTTGGTAAATTTTGTCGTTCAGTGATGTCCACCAATTCCAACAATACATATGACCAAGTATTAAACAAAGAAAATGAGGCAATCACATACATTTAACTGAAGTTAAGTTACCTAACCAAGGTTAAGTTTTGGGAAAATAACGCAACTATGACCTTGACCTTGGTAATTAATTTTAGCGTTACGCGATGTCCCTTGACCCAACAAAGCATCTGACAAAGTTTCAGAGAAATTCGAGCAGCGGTTGCTGAGATATAGTTTATTTAAAATGTCTCGCTACCCACTATCGTGGGCGAGACAAAATTGGTCAAAATTTCAGAATGAGTGAGGACGTAGAATGAATGCGTGTGAGCGTGATTTAACACAAAATGCGTGTGTCTCACGCCCAGTGCAATGCGTGAGACTTGACAGTTATGCATCCACTGCAGCCACCAAAGTGTAAGCTACCTAAACGACTTCACATTAGAAGTCATTGCAATTCAAACTCGATATATATCACGGGCGTAGCTAGGATATCATTGATGTAAAGGCAGCCGAAGCAGCGATTTTTTTTAAATCTATAGATGCTCTGAGATGGCATTTCACGCATTTCAGAGTCCTAAACATATTGTTCAGACTCTCTAAAATTGGTACAGTTTTAATACTGTAAAGATAAAATATGTCCAGTTCTTAAGAACAGACTAAACAAAACCTGTCTGCTACTTTTCTGTCTTGTTTGTGTTTGTTGTTCCAATGAATTTTTCAGATTGTTTTTACATTGCATTTGTAGAAAAATAATTTTTTTATCGAACAAGCTATTTCTGAAATAATTGAATATGTATATGCGCACTACAATGTTCTGTTCTTGTTGCTTATTTTCCTGAAGAAACACATATGAATTGCTAGGGTAATGGTCATCCGGTTTATTTCAATTGACACGGGCTTCTAATTTCTCGACTGGATGATCCTAACTGTCAAACCTTACACAAAGTCTACATAAATTTGTTCGAGGAAGTTTTAATAATACAATACGCGGTTAAATAACGTTTATTTTATACTTCTACCTGAAACAGATTTGTTAAAAAATCTAAATCGGCAAAATTCTGTATAGGCAGATGCCTTTCTGCATTAAGGCAGCTACGCTTCTGTATATCAACTGATACTGATTGATGAGTGGTGTAAGTGGTTTCCACTCCTCCAAAATATAAAACACTTCGTTGAAATGTATGACACACTCACAAACACGCACGCACGCACGCACGCACGCACACATACATCCCCGTCGGTTTGTCTTCTTCCCAAAGGCTGCACTACTTTAGAACAATAAACCCGCTGTCCGACCTAGCATGTTACCCAAATGTTTAATCCTTCAAGGCTAGTCCACAAACGTCCATCATAAATTAACATAAATTAACTCAGAGTCGTACGTGACAACACTGACTGCATTAAAGGGACAAACGGCAATCTTGATCATGAATAAGGCAAGCCAGTTTAAAGTCAAAATGATACTGGATAAATAAATCGAGACGCTAATTTCAGTGCTTGATAAACACTTTGTCCCTTTAAAGGGACACTGTCCGTAAGTAAGCAAATATTGAGCATAACCAAATAACTGTCTGACTTTTATTCAGTGAAATATATACATGAAAACATGAGGACAGACCCTAAGAAGTATGTAGGAATACATTCGTTAGTTTGAAATTATTTTTTTTAATTATTATATGTAAATAGAGTGGGACCCACAATAGTAAACTTTTTTCTGCGATCACGTGACTTCCATTTTCGCCATAGCATGTATTGCGTAATATGTATAACCCGCTTAGCTCTGTCGGGAGCGATGTCCGACTACTTTACGCTCACGCACACTATTATTACTGCGAGTGTAAATAAAAGGTAATTTTAGTTTGAGCTGCGAGTTCAAACGCACGAAGTGGATTTTCTTTTTTTTTGTACCGCGATTGAATTCCGTTAAACAATCTTGCTTTTAATTAGTAAATATTGAATAATGTTTAGTGTGTAATGTTTGCGAACATAATTATTGTGTGTTTTATAAGCTAAAAGTTACGGACAGTGTCCCTTTAAGCACATTTTTATTTATGAAAAAAAGCACATCTTTCTGTTTTTGTTAACCTACTATTATCTTACTCTTTTTTCATTGTACATCTTCAGAAAAAAAATGAAGGCAAACCAATGGACTTGTGATATGATCGTCATTTTAATTTCCTTCAGAGACCATAACATATGGGGAAAACGGTTGTGATCAGCCAGATGCTTTATAACCTGAGGTGGCAACTTCTGTGAATTGTCCGAAGGAAGTTTTAGTTCATCATACCGACAGTGAAAGGTACGTCTTCAGACAGTCTTCTCCACCTCATCAGTAGAATTTTCTTGTACATTGAGAATTTCCGTTTACAAGTGCACGCATACATTCGTGAGTGTCCGAAAACAGGTGCTTGCAAACAGTAAACTCCACGACACAGGACGTTGATGGGCTGGTAACAAGCTGCACTAAAGGTAACACGTTTGGGACTAAACGTAACACGCTACGCTAAAGGTAACAAAAAAGTCTGCACTAAAGGTAACAACTGCTGCACTAAAGAAAACACAATTTTTGGCTTGCACTGAAGGTAACACATTATTGGTGCATTACTTATTGAAATTCAGGTTGCTCAGCTAAATATGTTATTTATTTTAGCAGATGCTTTGTGGGGCCTCAAATTTTTCACAAATTGCAAATGTGAAAATGTGAAATTTCCGAAAGTGCGTCATAATGAAACGCATATTTCACAGCTATAATATAATAATGTTTAGGATAATTCATCTCCCAAACTCATTGAATGGAAGAAAAGCGGCTAGTTTCTACAGTATATATTAAGTGTTGTGATCACTTAAAGATTTAGTTCGTTCGTTCGTTCGTTTGACGAATGATTCCGTAAAGGGGCTAGTTTCTACAGTATACATTAAGTGTTATGACCTCTTAAAGACTTCGTTCGTTCGTTCGTTCCTTTGCTCGTTTGTTTTCATTGTTCGATTGTTTGTTGATTGTTCACTCATTTGTTCGTTTCTTTGGCGAGTTCGAACCAATGTTCCGACACAATAACCGTGATGATTACTCCGGAAGTCTTTCTATGGTCATTCTGCTCCTATTACTTTTAAATGGGAAGATGTCAATGGTTTGCGATAAACTGATGTAAGAAACCGAGCTATTAATTACAAAGTCTGACAATCGTGAAAATAACCATAGCAGTAGAATAATAAGCATAGGTGCTGTTTACAAGAATTCGAAATAAGCCATGGAATAGTTAATTAGATTTGGACAGAACAAACATTTTGATCAAATGGAAATAAGTATTAGGTTTGCACCATTGCAACAAAAGTCCTTCTCTGATTGTCGAGTTACGCTACAGTCACCATCATGGGTTTCAAACCAGTGCCATCTGCTGTATTTAGAGACAGTCAAGTTAGCAGGTGAATCTGTCACATGCGGGATTCGAGCTCACGACCGACGTTGTAGTACAAGGTCTAGTATACCACTACAGCACGAGTTCTACTACCGTGACACCCGAATAACGAGCTTGCACTAAGAATCCAATTAACATGAACACTTGCAACACATGTATTTTATCCGAAGATGTACCAATTCTGAGGTATTTGTAACTTTTGGTATCATTTTCTCTGGGTATGAAAAATACGGAAGTGCGTCATAATGAACCGCAATTTTCACAACCTTCTATATTAGTGTGTTTTGCAAAGAAAATAAAATGATTAGTTTTAGTATTAATTGTGTAATGTTGTGACCTGATTTTATGATTCTACTCATACGCATATGCTTACTACCGATATGTGTGTACATTTCTAAGGATTATAGTCCCTCCACCTACGACAGGCGTCCTACCCGACGATTATAGGCACAATGTCTGGACTTTTATCTGTGTGTTGTTGTGTGATGTGATGATATGTCTAGTAGAAGCAGCGAACTCAATGGTTTCTTTATAGTGCTACCACACTGGAATACCACGCCGTAGTAGACTATACCCCCACCCCCAGTCACATTATTCTGACACTGGTCAATCAGTCGTAGCACTACCCATTATTTGCTCGTCAGGCAAGGGTTACAAGTGACTACTCCATATTTTAAAGTCTTTGGTATGACACGGTCAGGGAACTCGAACCCACGACCTCAAGGCAGACGCTATAACCACTACACCACAATGCTTCGGTAAGGATCTTACCACCGATAAGGGCATTATGATCCTTTTAAACGTTTACCAACGATTGACCTTTTCGATTCATGAATTCGAGACTAATTGTGTATCTATATCTCTGAAACCACTTTTCCATTTATTAGAGTTATTAAAAGCTCGGACAAGTTTGATAATCAGCCAACTCGAATTAGTAACACCGGAGTTATGGTCTTTGATTTAGTTAAATATGCCATATGTTGCCTCGTTAAGACGATAGGGCCTTTTAGTTTATTTCTCATGCTATTTTTACCAGACTAGGCATGATTGTTGATATTAATAGAAACTCGGACAAGTTTGAAAACAAGTTAAATCACAACGGTAACACGAGTTATGGTCCTTTAACTATTTAAAAAAGCTATATTTCGTTTCATTAGCGCCTTAGCACCTTCATTGCCCATCCGATATTTACCAAACTCAATGAATTTGTTGATATAAATGTACGCTTGGTCATGATCGAAAACCAGCTAGATCTGTTCAGTTACACACAGTTATGACCCTTGATTTCCCCCCTAAAATGCTATATTTTGCTTTATTAAATCTCCAGATATTTCACTTTTCATCTGATATTTTGTCAAACTTGGTCTGAGTAAATATATATATATTAGTAACAGCTTGCTTCAGTTGAATAACCAGCTTCATTTGGGCAGAAGCAGCAGAGTTGTGGACCTTGATTGAATGAAAAGTGATAAGTTTTGCTTCATTAAAATTGTAGGCCCTTTTTATTTATCCGATCTTTACCAAACTTGTGTTTAATGTTTGTATCGATAAAGCTCGGACAAGTTTGAAAACCAGCCATATCTGACTCACACAATCCCTATCAATGCCACCCAGCATTTTCACAACCTTCTATATTAGTGTGTTGTGCAAAGAAAATATAATTATTAGTTATCAAAATCGGATGATAAACAAGGAAGATATGATCGTTTTAAGGTTTTTAGAGCTATGACATCACAGTTCTAAATGACCATATATGGAATATTGATAAATATGAATATTTACTCATTTATAGGGGGAAAAAAGTAACTGTATGAAGAATATGTATAACTAATGGCAATACTCCTTTATATGACCAGTTAATGAGTTTGCATTCATTGCTTTAAATGATATTTATCAATATTCTATATATGGTCATATAGAACTATGACATCATAGTTTTCAAAATGGCAGCTCCCATTTCCATTTTAGAACAACCTTCAAATGGTCATATCTTTTTTGTTTATCATCCGATTTTGATAGTTCTTTCACATTTTTGCAAGCTTTTCAGAACTCAAAATAAAAGAGCTCGTTTGGCTGTGTCGCTACATTCCCTTTAAACATATCAAAACTTTTCTTTATTAAGACTCTAGCTTCTTCTATTTTCATCCGATCTTTACCAGACGTGTTCCTATGCTAATATATATACCTGGTAAAAAAAAATAATAAAGAATTGTCCAGAGATGATAATACGCTCCCTAGTCAGCGGACGTATTTACCACTTCGTTTCAAATACTGTTAGAACATTACATAGTAATTTATAACCGATGCAAAGAAGAGTAAGTTGATAATTGATGTTAAATAAATAAATAGGTGTCGTTATAATTCATATATCACTGGAACGATGCATTTAAAAGCCGAACACATTATTAAAAGCGAGAATTAATCGACACAGAAATGATATTGTAAATGACCGAGGGGTTCATTGTTAAAATCGTTCAAAGGTTTTAATAATAATTGAGACACAATGCATATCGTAATTTTAAGATGCGTATATCACTGGATAGAGGCATTTGTAAACAGCTTGACGCAAACCGTTTAAATTTGAACGAAAAACTAATAAAAATATAATATCGCAAAATACACAAGAGTCCATGTAGACGTGAGAATTATGGCTCTTATGATAGAATGTACCTACCAAAGAGCCATGATTCCTGTACCTCTATGACCCAGCAGGACCCCGTACCGACCCCCGTACCGACCGCACTTTTCCAGCGAGGTTTCTGACGGCAATGCCTGCATAAACAACAACCGTATTTCAATAGAACAACCCTTGGCTATCACAACTGCATGCAGAAGACTCACTAAAGAGAGGAAAGACACGCCGATATTGCCGATATTGTCAGTGTTCGAAGACCACTGTTAGAGGACTGTTAATTTCCGACATTTTCATTGTTTGCGTTAGAAATAATCTCGTTCTCGTTTTCGTGTGACGTTTCGTTCCGTATTTGGACATTTAACCCCGACCTACTCACACATCTGACGCTGTCGATTTGTGTCGGCTCTAGGCGGGTTTAAGTTTCCAAATACGGAACAACACCGTGCGCGATATTTTAAATGGGAAACATTTAAGAAAAATATGTCTTCTGAAACACGGAGTCTTACGATTCATCACCAAATAACATTGAGTATATACTGTTCTGCACGTTTTCAATAATGACCCCTATGTGATTTGTGATATCATATCTCTTTTTTTTTTTTAAAAACAACATTTTGATGTATACATACTATGTGTATCAATTCAGCGATATATGCATTTTAATAGTCGTATGTATATTCCGGTTTACAACTTCAATTATAACTTTTTCTTCTTCTTTTTTTTTACCGAGTATATATAGCAATGACGGCTTGGATAATTTTGAAAACGAGCCATATCTGACTCACACCCCATCACCCAACATGCAACCCACTAAACACACCCACCCTACACCCCTTTGCATTGTTTTCTTTTGAAACATTTTATTTTATGAAGTACATTGGTCGTAGAAGAAATTCAAAAATGAGTCATGTGTCAGGCAAGAAACAGCAGTGTTATGTCAATTGAATTATTTAAGTTTTTTTTTTCTTTTCATTTTACCAAACTTTTTCAGAATGTTAATTACCAGAAAGGCTTGGAATAAAACAAGCCATACATACCCCCCTCCCCCTCCACCCCCCCCACCCCCACACACACACACACCCAAACCCCTCGCCTCCAACCCAACCTCCGCCCACCACACACACAGCCGGTTGACTGGATTTCCATTGAATGTGTGAGATAAATATCTTTGAGAAGTCGTATGGATACGATACAGCGTTAAATAAGTAGAGCGTTAATGCCGTCTTCGGCCTCTTGTTTACAGATAATTGTGTATTTTAAATCAGCATTCCACTGTCTTACAGTAAAATAATTAAAAAAACTAGCGATTTCAGGCTAGAAACAGACTAGAAACAGCAGAATTATGGTCCTTCAATGAGATACTGAATGTTTTCAATCAGCGCTAGCACACTATTAAACTAAAGGGATATATTCGCAATATTAACGTGATATATTATCAACTTGACATTAATTTGTAAGAGGCCATGGTGTCCACGCCGACTTTCCATGCTCGCTGGGTGTATAGACGACATCAATGGATGTCTATGCTCTGGTGCGGCTCTAAATGTCCTATTGTGTGTTGAAGATTCGTTAAACAATTTTCAATTCAATTTACTTATTTTGTCATTAATTCACCACTCACTAAGTTGTACTACCACATTCCCTCTCTCTGGGGCGGCTCTATATAACATATGTGTTGATGAACCGTTAAACAATATTCAATTCAATTCAATTTACTCCCACTCAATAAGTTAGTCGTTATTTAATCACTCCAAATTCAACTTTCTCTGGGGCGGCTCTAAATGATCTATAATGTGTTGATGAGTCATTGAACAATATTCATTTCAATTCAATTTCTTACCTAATTACTTAATTAATGCATAACAGTACTTAGGTTATAATGTTGCAATAGTATTCATGGTATAACTAGAGTATGTTTTATTATTACACTATAAGTATGATTTTGTTCTTCTATTGTCAGTATTAGAAAAAAAGCAAGTGTGGCGTGGATGCATGAAGTCGTTAATTTAACGCTCCAGCTTCCATGTTTAAAATCAGTGCATTTTTATTTAAGTAGATTATATTAGATGTTTTGATGTTGTTGATTTGCTTCGGAAATTATCGCTCCATTTTTAATGAGTGTTTTGTGAGTGCATTATTGCTTGATGTGCGACTATTGAGGGAGTGTGTGAACCAAAGCTTAGAACATGGAAACGTAAAATAAAATGTGTGCAATGGTTAAGTTCGAGTTCTTTTATTTGAAAAGGACTAAGTACAAAATATTGTATTAATATCTGAAATAATTTGTGCCAAGCAATTACAAAATTCCTCTAGACATGACAAAGTTATAGTCCGGAAAAGATCGGACTGCATGACCTCTAAGTGTGACCTTGACCTTTGAGCTGGAGACCCAGGTGTTGTACGCGACACATCGTCCTCTTGTGGTGATCATTTGTGCCAAGTTATTTCAAAATCCCTCTATGCATGACAAAGTTACAGCCTGGAAAAGATCGGACTGCATAAACTGCATGACCTCTAAATGTGACCTTGACCTTTGAGCTGGAGGCCTGGGTGTTGCGCGACACATCGTCCTCTTATGGTGATCATTTCTGCCAAGTAATTTCAAAATCCATCGATGAATGACAAGGTTACATCCCGGACAGGATCGGACTGCATGAACTGCATGACCTATAAGTGTGACCTTGACCTTTGAACTGGAGGCCCGGTTTGTACGCCACACATCGTCCTCTTATGGTGATCATTTGTGCCAAGTCATTTCAAAATCCCTGTATGCATGACAAAGTTACAGTCTGGACAATATCTGACTGCATGAACTGCATGACCTCTACGTGTGACCTTGACCTTTGAACTGGATGCCTGGGTTGGCTCGCGACACATCGTCCTCTTATGGTGATCATTTGTGCCAAGTTAATTCAAAATCCCTGTATGCATGACTAAGTTATAGCCCGGACACGATCGGAAGGACGCAGGGACGCACGCACGCAGATACACCGAACCACCATTGTGACCACAAGCGGGCTCTACAAAAGCAATATAATGATCGCATGTTGATGTACATTATAACTTGATTAGGTCAAAGTACAAGTGTGGTAGTTGTAATTGTATACATTTTAAAGGGACACATGGCAATCTTGATTTTTTTAAAACTCACTGAGTCCCGTTAGTTTTTCTACACAACTTGCATTTGTTGAATAATCAATAATAATTATAAGAATTTTGCAAAGTTAGCACGTGCTTTCAGTCTAAAAGCATCTACCCATATTTCCATAATAGTGGACAGTACCTTCCCAAATAATTATTCTACAAAGTTTAAAATAGCATAGGCGTAGGAGCCGTGGCAGGGCGGCCGCCTACCCACCCACCCCCACCCCAATGTTCAGAGTGTGTGTGTGTGGGGTGGGGGGGGGGTCGGTGTGGGGGGTGGGGGGGCGGTCAGAGTATGCTTTGTCCCCCCCCCAATAATTTGAAGAAAAAAATGGTTAGTGCTCAAAAAGTACTTTTTCCCTATATAATGTTGTATGTTTTGGTGTAATTGAGCGTGGATAAGGTTTTGTTTTTTTGCTTCTCAAAATATTCTGAAAAAAATGTGTTATTTCCTAACACTATCTATATTACATAACTGTTTCTGACTATAATATATTCATTAATATCCGATATAACTGTCATCTCACAATACGAACTACATTACTTGTAGCATGGTCGCTGAACTTCCTTTTGTATATGCACAGGTGTTAATCTCTTAATTGAAAATAATACCTGTCAGAATAAATGGTGTACTCTAACTACCAGCTATTGGAAGTTAGAGTCTGGCAGGCAGCTGAAATGGACATGCTACAAAAAAATAGAGTATGGTTTCATCTCGTTGGTTGGTTTAAACACCTCGATGGGCTACGCCCAATCAACCAACTCTGTCTATTGCATCATTCACGTAACTATTACCTCACAATAATATAACTATCTACGTTATATTACTATTATCTCACGATACTATCTGCATTACATACGCCATATAACTGTTATCTACATTACATACGCCATATAACTATTATCTCACAATACTATCGACAAGACACAGTACGTACACTAAACCAAATTTCTAAGTTCCTACATAAGAATATGTCAGTAATATTCTCATTGTTTTGTGCATTTTGAGCTTGGTTAGAGATACGGTTAAACTGCAAAATATCGGGTGTAAATCGTCTGCTCTGATTGCATGAACATATTTTAAAACTTTCAAGTCAATGTGTTTTCTTAGAAATAACACTTATACAACTGGGTATATATTTATTAAGTACTAAGTAGCATTAACAATACAAATGCGTTTGCAATATTTAATGTTAACGCTGAATTACAGTTACTTGAATTTCAAACAATATTCAATTTAAAGGGAGGTAATTTAAGATTATCCATATTTCATTTTTTTATAGACGGAAAATCTGCGATAAATGGGTCACATTTTTATGTTTTTTTCCTATTATTTCATATCAATTTTAAGATTGTTATATCTTTAAGCGATCTTTGACTCATGTTATTTGTTTTATCAGCACATTTCATGTTTTCATATAAAGGGAGGGTAACTCTCAAAAGATGTAACAATTTAAACAAAAAATAAATGTTTTACAAACTATGGGTCAAGACAAAATACTTATGATATATCTATTATAAAATATATTTAAAATAAGAAAATTAGTTAAGATACAAAAGTTGATACTTAGAAATTTTGTTCAGTGTATATTTAATTATGTCTATAAGTGTGTGTTCAAGACCGGCTGTGACTTGTGTTGCTGTAAATCATCAGCGGCAAATACTGAATTATCGTGACCATTACACATGTTCGATTCTGCGATTTCATCAATTATATCTATAGATAAACGTTTATCCTTCTTGTCATACACGACACCGAACCGTAACGGCCTCAGGATTTTTTCCGGCAAACACGGGAAAAGCGTATCGAACAGAGGGCACATTAGATTACTGTCGATTGTTTTAGGGTCAGTGTAACCCGTCAACAAGCTGACGAAAAGCGCGGTAACAACATTAATCAACATTCCAAAACCGGTGTACCATAGGTACGACATGCGGTAGAAGTCGTGAAGTATAGGATCCTCAGTGTTAGTCGCAGCCGTTGTCGTTGTGAGAGTTGGTGCCGCAGTTGTATATCGTGTAGCGTTCCAGTTGCAACCACTTGTAGACGTGCTAAGAGGCTTATAGCCAGAAGGCTTCTCTATTACTTTGCCGAAACCCAACCAACACATGAATGTAAATGACAGGATAAACCCTGTGTTTATTTGTCCATGGAAAAAACATCCCTGCTATGAACAGTCCTAAAATAGGCCCTGAAATCATGGAATAGAAGCTATATGACATTTCGATAATCAATCCACCTACTCCTGATATTGCCACTGCAACTCCGAATTGTAAACATCCTATGACAACGACAAGCACTTTCGACATAATAATACCCTTCGTACCTGCAAAGGATTGCTTAGAAATTGGTTTGATGAAATCTTCCATTAGAATAGCCGACGTTGCATTCAATGCAGAAGACATGGAACTAAGTCCACCACTAAATACACACGCAATGAATACACCACTCAATCCAGGAATCGTTCCTAGAACATCTAGAACAAATAGTGGCAACAGCTGGTCGTTTTTGTCAACAAGCCCATACGTTACTGGGTGGCACTCGCTATAAAAGGCGAACATTACAACACCATTCATACAAGTTAGTGTGATTACGAGAACCAATCCGGGGAAGTTCAACCAAAGAGCAATTTTCATTCTGCGCATGGTCGGAAGTGAGCATGCGCGTTGCACCTGTGCCTGGTTAACGCCATACAGGTACATCCAGAAGATCGCTCCTCCAATGGCCACCGTCCACACGCTTTGTCGCACTCTGGGATCGGGTGAAAAATCCGTGAACATAATACGACCACTGTCATTCGCAATATTCCAAGCATTAACAAAACCTCCTGTAGCATTTGAGCCTGCAATTAGCACACTGAGAAGACCGATTACCATGACTGTATACTGAAGACTGTCCGTCCAAAGCACTGTCTTCATGCCGCCTAAAGTGGTGTACAATGTACACACGACGGCAGCGCCTATCATGGTGCCCCAGAGAGATAATCCAGTGACTGCTTGAAACGCCAATGACGGTGCGTACAGTACAAATCCCATGTACAGGAGTGTTTGAATCAGAAAGAGTATCGAAGCCAATATGCGTACGAGTTTTCCAAATCTCATTTCCAAATATTCAAAACAGCTGATCTTGTTCAGGCGATAAAATACGGGAATGAACAGATGGGCGGCTCCTGCTGTAGCGATAAACATAGCCACAACAATCCAAAAGTACATCGTGTTGTTGGTGTATACATCGGATGGCGTCCCTAAAATCGTCAATGCTGAAAGGAAAGTCGCCGACAGGGAAAGGCTTACTGGTATCGGATGCATTTTCCTCCCACCCAGTTGAAAATCCTCCGGATTTTTCTTATTTCTGTCTTTATAGGCGTGATAGAATCCAATCGCCGCCGAAGCACAGAACAGCAAAGCAAACAAAACATAATCAACAGTACCAAACGTCCGTTTTTCTCCTGTTTGAAAGCTATATCCATCCACCATTTTTAATAACGGAAGATTGTTTAATGTTTAATGCATCGTTACCTTTGCTTTTCCTTTTATCACTGTACAGCAATGAGACCCTCTCAGGGTAAGGGGAAGCAAGTCCATGTTCCCTTGTTATCTGAAACTATGACCCAATGTTCGCTTGTTTCCGAAAAATACTTTGTTTTATTCCCCAAAATATTTCCCAAATGTTCCCTTAAAGTATTATAAATGTCCCTTTGTTCCCCAAACATATCTGCAAATGTTACCCACAAGTAATTCGGATGACTTAACAAACCCCTATATAGTTACACCTTAGATAACAGTTCAGAGCACATGCATTTATGTGATCTGTTTTTTCAATTGTTTCTACAGATATTTGTTCTGAACATGAATACTCGGTCATTTGCTTGTCATAAATCTTTCTTACTATCAGTTTTGATCGATTTTAATTACTGAGCAAAACAGTATATCGAGAAACGTAATTTGTTTTTGTATCTTACTTAACATTAAGTGATCATAGTCGACAAAATCTTCCATTACTCTCCTCTTCTGTCCTCTTCCGATGGAATTTTCATCAACCACTTCTCTTGTCTCCGCTAAAGTCATTGTTTCAATGGCACCGCTTTCTCCTCTTCTACCTCAGTATGATTTTTATGTACAACATATTTTCAGGCTATCATTTACATCTTTCATACATACACTGAACGACTTTAAAAACGCAACATTTTTAAATTGTCATAAATTCTGAATTAGCCGAGTATGCATTTTCTTTAAATCGCAATGAAAATCGAAATCACTAGAGCGTTGGCTTTCATTTTACGACATCCACGGAAAGCATATTTTGCAAGTGCATATATATTTTATCCACGTGCTATAAACACAACATGTGAAGGAATTCTTTCATAATCGGCTATCTGACAGAAAAAACAAACAGAACATTTAAATTTTGAATGCATATCGATGGCACGTCTAACAGACAACCACCGCTATGTCGCGATGGGTTGCTTCGGGCCGGAATTCCTCAGCTTAATATCGCAATGATGCTTAATTTCAATGTAGCCACGATATCTCGCCTGCAAACTCGCGTCCAGCCGACTGGTAATGTTCAAGACCGTCCAAGACCAGGAAGAGCGAGGGTTACAACTCGACGTCAGGACGTTTATATTAGGACGTCACACTTACGTAATCGGTTTGCGACGGCCACCGGAACTGCCAGCCAGACAGTAGGAACTCATCGGTACGTTTTCATAAATTTACAACACAAACAGCGTATGTAATTCCATAAAACACAGTTGGTAATATTCAACAGGAATGTGAACGCTCAGACGTACGTCAACGATGGCTTACGTCCTATCGTGGTGCCGTTTATGAGATCGAATATGGGAAGAGTTGGGATTCTACAACAGGATAATGCCCCGCCCCATACTGCACGGCACACAAGGGATTTTCTTGCACAAAACAACATGAATGTCATGGACTAGCCCGCTTTATCACCGGACTTGGCGCGGATTGAGCATGTCTGGGATGAGCTCGATAGACACGTACGTCGCCGCAAACCACCTCCAATAACTGTTTCGGATTTACAACAAGCCGTCATTGATGAATGGGATAACATTCCACAACGCGTCATTGCGAAATGCGAAGGAGATGTGAGGCGTGCATTGCCGCTAATGGTGGATATACTCGGTATTAGTTGTGACTTTTGCTTTTGGGGATCATGCTTTTGGGGGTCATACTGTTGTTTAAACTTTAACAAGTTTCCTGTTGATCAATTTCAATGTCAACAATTCAACTGAAGATATTGTTAAGTAAATTAGATCAAATTAAAATTGAATTTCTTTTGAAAATCAATTATCTTAATCTTACTTTATTTCCCTGTTGCGTTTTTAAAGCGTTCACTTCCACTTCATGGTTCTCCTTGAAATACATGGATTGATTGTTGCATTTTTCATACCTGAGGTAACCGTTTCTTTAATCATAATGCTACCTTTTCTGTTCAATATATTCAAAAGTATCATCTGCATCATACACAACCTCAGGTAATTGTTCAGCTTGCATTGATTGTAGATGAAGCATACAGATTAATTGGCATTGTTCCGCTCTTTGGTCAGATGCACTGATTTCGGAACTAACACTTTCGGCAGATCAACATACTTGACATCAGAAATCATCGTTGGCTAATTTGCGCTACTATATATATAATCAAACTCAAGCCTGAAGCCCCAGTTCTAACTTATGAGAACAGAGATGTTCTATTAATTATGTTAGCAAACACTTTATTTTTAAGATTTCGAACAGTCCAGCTAATACAATGTCACGGAATATTAATACCCCCTTGTTCCCAAAAACTCCTGGTAGGCGCTCAGCGAGAAAAAAAATGTAGACGTTAAACAATGAATTTAGTCGCCTAACATACGATTTAGGTCCTGAACTATTTCTGACACTGAACTACATTATGTATGCGTCATCGTCTCGCTTCATATACTACACTTGTATACGACTCCTGCAAACATGGACTGTCATACATTGTTATCATAATTCAGACTGTTAGCAACCAGTAAGGTTTAGGTTTACCACCACCAATTGCATGTAAACCTCCGAGGTGTAGTCCTACTGGCTGTATACCAGATATCGTCATTTTTATGTTGATTTTTTAATATATCTAAATCAAAACTAGTAATCTCATAACTATTTTTGCCGGTAGAGTAGCTTACCCCTTTGCCGTAAATATTCCGTGTTTATATTGTTCCTATTCTAAGTAAAAAGTGTCACGTGACCGTTACTAAATATAGACAGAAATGGGCCGGTCGTTTGAGCTGAATGTAGTAGTTATCGTCATGTTCAGTTTAATACCGAAAAATCCATGTTAGGGATGATGAAAACGTGTGTAGTTATTAATTGAATCATAAATATATCATTGCATATGAATACACAAAAAGAATTATCTAGAAAAAAAATATATCTACAATTTAAAATGTTTTTTCAACTGTTGGTGCGCCTTAAAACCCAATTCAATTCAACTGTAGGTATCGGATGTAATTTACTTCACTCCGACGTTCATAATTTAAAGGGAAATAACTGTCCGCAAATTGAAATTGATTGACTTGAACTAGTTGTTTTCGTTCATCACATACTTTTAGTCTTTTGTGCATGTCAAATTGATTCAATGGTTCGACGTAAAAGGTCAGCTATTTTAAAAGGAAATTTTCCTGCGCATGCGCATTAGCGGGTGATTCCCCGATTGTGTTTTGTTTAGAACGGTATTTATATATGTAAACGAGTTGGTTTGAGAGTGTATGTTAACATTTCTAAATATTTTTTTCCTCTCCAATCGTCTGATGATAGTGTGTAGTGATTTGTAAAGTGGGGTCGAAAAATAAGCACAACATCGAGCGTTTTATTGATAATGACGAAATCTGGTGAATGACGATAACTGGTACACAACCAGTATAAGTGATATTTATAGCATAATTTTTCGGGTATATGCGATTTATAGTGCTTCTCGAGGGCCGCAGGGCCGAGAGTAGTATAAATCGCATACGAGAAAAATATGCTATAAATGTTTTGTACCAGAGCCATTCAATACCGGTAATTGACATTTTGATTGACAGGTTGTGCAAACATTACAACCACGCGCGTGTAAATTGGATAGACCATGGTATAACTGCCGTATCTGTCATTTATAGATGGCTGATATATACCGGCATTTATAGCACGGTTTATACGGAAATCTGCGAAGAATTCCGATTGCATTTATGGTTTTACGGGAAAACGAGATGGCGATTGAAAGATGTTTTTTAACGGTAGTTATCAAATCATTTGTTATCCTAATCGGTTAGCAAGACATATAAATTTCTGCGACACGAAATCTACGTTTATTAAATTGTGAATTGTGTTGACGAATTTTGGCCAATGATCAACGTGCAAGGTAACACTTTGGGCTACGCTTTCGGTTAATGGCCGTTTTGGCGACACAGGTAAAAATGCAATTTCATTGTCATTTTTGGATAGGAAGTCCAGACTCTATTGTGCCCATAGCGACCAGAGTTCTCCAGGCGTTTTAGTTGGCGGAGGGACTTAAAAACTTAGAATTAACAACAACAACAATTTTTGGATAGGTTCGAGAAAGGTTTTTAATGGGTTTTTTCACCTCATTCTGCTGAATGATTTCTACGAATGCTATCTTGTTAATTTCGTAACGAAATTTGCTACTTTACGGTTGTAGTCGCCCATAAACTACCGCAAATGACCCAATACTTTTCAAAAGGATGGATTGGTATGTTTACTTTTCGCCTGCATGATACCATAGGAGTTCGCTTGCGCTCGCTATAATACTTAGTTTGTATATTGTGAAAGTCAATTAGGCTAATAGATAGTAGTTTAAGTAATATGTATAGCATACATTTTCGAGTATCCGATTTATACTGCTTCTTGAGTATCGCAGGCCCGAGTGTGCAGTATAAATCGCATACGAGAAAAATATGCTATAAATGTTTTGTACCAGAGCCATTCAATGCCGGTAATTGACATTTTGATTGACAGGTTGTGCGAACATTACAACCACGCGCGTGTAAATTGGATAGACCATGGTATAACTGCCGAATCTGTCATTTATAGCATGGCTGATATATACCGGCATTTATAGCACGGTTAAGGCTCAGACCTTCAGGTTTATGAAAATTATATCATAAGCAAGAACAAAGGAAAACCATTAGAGCTATGGTACAATAAAAAGTAATCCATTCTGTTTTGATGGAAATGGGCATTATAAGTAGGGGGAAATTGCCCGTTTCTATTAGATTTTGTTGTTGTATGTATAAGAAGGGTATTAATAGGTTTCACAGCATCGCTGATGAACATTTTCGAAATTTAGAATCTATGCATACACTGTGTGAGCAATATCAATGAAAACAGCTGTACCCTTGACCTGTTTAGTAAACAAACAAACAAGAACTTTCTTACATGTCTTGTGACCCCACCTTTTCTGATGATTTTTTTCGAGTAGAAAATTACTTTTCTATATGAAAATTACACTGTTGCATTATCCATAATTATAATCCCAACTTGAGTTGAAGTTGCAGCATATCATTAATATGTGACATTTTGAAATATCTGTCAATGGGGAAAACAATTGGTGGTTTCATACCTTTATGCAGTGACAGCTAGAAAATGTAGGTTGTTAAATGATATGTGGGGAAATTGTTTCTTAAATAAAATGTAATGTTAAATAGATTATATATACTTAATATATGAAATGTACATATTAAAATGAATATTCATCTTTATCATACAAGTATATAGTTTAATAATTTAAAACAGTGATTGTATTTACAGTACTTACGGTTTCTATTGTTGGTTTCCGCGAGTCTGAGATAGACTGCAACTTGATTGTTTTTATACTTGGGAGATAAATAGTTTTCGGCTGCATGCATACGACTCATCAAAGAGAAGAATATCCCGTCGATCTAGTTTTTTTTTGTACGAATGTCGACCTTTTTTTTGGAATATTTACGTTTTAAAATATCTCGCGCTGTCTTGTTCCGTATTTGCAACTTAAACCCGCCCACAACTGACACAAAAAAAATAAAAATAAATAAACGTTAGCCGGAAAGTGTCAAGTGTGTGAGTAGGGCGGGGTTAAGTTCCCAAATATGGAACGAGATGTCACACGAGAACGAGATTGTTTCGAACGTAAACCATAAACATTTCTGAAACTAACA